>PVJH01045309.1:0-12468 GCA_004026705.1 Nesogale talazaci
TGACCCAATGGTAGTAGAGGTGTCAATTGTAGATAAAGATGCAGTGCAGATGGGCTGAGCCCCGGTGGTGTAAGTGGTTGAGTGCAGGACTGCGGCCCACAGACTTGGTGGTTCAAATCCAACGGCGGCTCTCAGGAGCAGCACTGAGTGGCGCCCACGACCACCAGAGGAAGTAATGCCCAAAAATTTAAAAAAAGAAAAAAAAAGAAGAAAAGATGCAGTGCAGAGTCTTTGGTAGACCCTTATTGGCAAATCCCAGCCGAGACCACTAGGATTTTGGAGAAAAATCCTGCCGTTCTCTGCAGGCAATTTGCCCTTTGAAAAAACACTGTGGGCCAATACTGGGCCATGGTGGAGATTGAAGGCCTCACCGTGGGCCACCAAGTCACCATGAGGCCTGAACTACCCATCATGAACTGGGTATTGTCTGACCCATAAAGTTGAATGTGCACAGCAACACTCGCTGTTAAATGGAAGTGGTATAGATGAGATCAGACCAGCGCACGATCTTGTGTCAGTCCGGGTAGACTAGAGGAACAAATCCCAGAGACACGCATACAGGTATAAGGAATGGGTTTATATTCGAGAGGAACATCCCAGCCCAGTCCAGCCCAAAGTCGCAAGCCCAATATTAACCCATATGCCCGAAATGAGTCCATAAAGTCTCCTTCTGACTCACAAAGTCATAGGTCAGTGGGTACAGAGTCCTGGCACCAACAGGGGTCTCCCCATGGCTCCTCACTTCCAGGGCTCAGGGTCCATCAACAGCATCCCGTGGTGGCAGAAGCAACTCATCACTTGCAGAGGCCTCCATGTGGCTGCCCCAGCCTCAGAGGTCCAGCTCCATCAGAGTAAAGCTGTGTGGTCTCTCCACCGGCTACTCCAGCCTCCCAGCCACGGTCATTCTGTGTTGCCTGTGGTTAATCATCTTTGAAACTAACTCCCAACAACTGAGGAAGATAGCTTCTCATCTTCATGAGGGAAGTATCACGAGATTTCCCTGGAGTCTCAGGTGAAAGCCATGCCCACATAGAGGCCTCATCGGCTACTCAATGGCTATCTCCAGATTAACAGGATAGACTCCACCCCTAAATTTTAATCATAAAATTAACATAAGCACATGACTGCCACAGACCTCAAGGTCCAATTAAGCTACATCAAGAAGTGGGCCCAAATGCCCACAATCTCCACTCCTGTCACATGACTTTCTCCCTCCCAGTCTGCACTTGTGGCCTCCTGAGGAGTTCCTTATGATAAATTAACAGAAGAAAAGTCATGCTTGGTTTACGGATGCCTTGACACAATATGCAGGTGCCATTCACAAGTGGACAGCATCAGCACTACAGCTCCTTTCTGGGATCCCCTAAAGGACAGTGTGAAGAGAAGTCTTCCCAATGGGCAGAACTTCAAACAGTGAACCTTACTGTTCACTATGCCTGCAAGGAAAAATGGTCAGATGTGAGACTGTATACTGATTCATGGACTGTGGCTAATGGTTTGGCTAGATGGTCAGGGACTTGAAAGGAACATGATTGGAAAATTGTTGACCAGGAGGTATGGGAAAGAGGAATGTGGATGAGCCTCCTTGAATGGGTCAAGTAAAGGTAATCATGTCTCATGTGAATGCTCACCAAAGGGAAACTTCTGAAAAGAAGGACTTTAATAATCACATGGATAAGATGACACGCACTATGGAGACTGGTTCTCCTCTTTCCTCTGCCACACCTAATACTGCCTGATGGGCACATGAACAAAATGGACATGGTGGCATAGATGGAGTTTATACATGGGTGCAGCAACATGGACTCCACTCACCAAGGCTGATTTGGCAACCACCACTGCTAAGTGCCCTATTTGCCAGCAACAGAAACCAACATTAAGTCCAAGACATGGGACCATTCCTCAGGGAGATCAACTGGAAACTTAGTGGCAGATTGATTACATAGGACCCCTTCCATCATGGAGGGGACAGCATTTTGTTCTTTCTGGCACATATTCTGAATATGGATTTGCCTTCCCTGCATACAATTTTTCTGCCCAAACTACCACTCATAGAATTACAGAACAACTCATCCACTGGCACGGCATCCCACATAGCATTGCTTCAGATCAAGGAATCACTTCACAGCAAATCCAGTGTGGCAATGGGCCCATTTCCATGCAATCCACAGTTCGTGTCATGTTTCTCATCATCCTGCAACAGCTGGTTTGATACAATGATGGAATGGGCCCCTAATAACACAAATACGGTGCCCACTAGTGACCACAACTTTTGGGGTTGGGGCAATGATCTCCGGGAAGCTGAAAACACTATACACCAGCAGTCAATATATGATGCCATGTCTCCAATAGCCAGAATTCATGGGTCCAGGAATCAAGGGATGAACTCTAGAGTGGCACTGCTCACTATTACTCCTACTGATCTACTTGCGACATTTTTGCTTCCTGTTCTTATGTGCTTCAGTCCTGGACATCCTGGTCCTGAAGGAAGGAACTCTCCCACCTGGAAACACAGCACAGATTCCACTGAGCTGGCAGCTGAGGATGCCCCCTGTCCACTTTGGGCTCTTCATGCCTTTGGATCGACAGGTCAGGAAGGATGTCACTGTACTGAGTTGTGTGAATGATCCTGATTACCAAGGAGAAATTGGACTGCTGTCACCTAATAGAGGTAAAGAAGAATATGGAATCCAGAAAATTCCATAAGCCAACTTTTAGTACTACCATGCCCTGTGATTAAATTAAATGGTACATTACAGCAACCCAATCCTGACAGGACATGTAACCATCCAGACACCTCAGGAATGAAGGACTGGTTCATCTGATCTGGCAAAAAACTGCAGCCAACTGAGGTGCTTGCTGAGGGTAAAGGTAGTACAGAAAGGGTAGTGGAAGAAGATAGTTGTACTCATCAGTTATGACCATGTGATCAATCTTGAAAGCGAGGTTTGTGATTATTAGTGTATTTTCTTTATATGTGCTTATTGAATATCTTTTCTTTGTTCGTGTATATCAGATACAATTGAATTCTGTGTTCTCATTTATGTGTATGATAGATATTTCATGTTACATATAAATTTGTTTTCATTAATGTCTGGAATTTATGTATGTCTAAAGAATTGTGTACTGGTGTCAAGTTGGCAAAGGGTGGAGTGTGATAGGCAGATTTGATGTGCAAACATGACCAATGAACACATGTGAGAAAAATTGAAGGGCAGAGATATATATGGCTTGGTGAACCTCACTGTTTTCTCTCTTGCATCTTCTGACTAGCATGCAGCTGGCTGCCTACTTTGTTCTGTGATCCATTTGCAAGCTACACTACCCATGGGACACCTAATCCGTGGATTATTTTGATATAAGTTGAAGTTCCTTCAAGTTCTGCTTCACCACGCTACTGGAATATACATCTCTTGAGTTGGGGACTGTCGAACCCTGTCATTTTGCTGACTGTTGGTGACCTGTCTTGCTGGTTGCTGGCTGTGGCTGGTTAGCCTGAATTGTTCTACAGAGGATACTCAGTGGCCCTCAAGACTTGGAGGACTGCTAGTGCCGTAGCTATCTCACGCAAGTGAGTTGCACTGGGCCAATTGTACTGCTTTATTGAGTAACGTTTTTTCTTATGTTAGATATCTATCTATATAAATATTCCTATAATTATTAGAGTTCTGATTTTGTTTCTCTTGAGAATCCTTTCACACACAGCCCTGTTGGTAGTGAAGAGCCTTTCAAAGGTCAGAAAGCATGCAGTCAGAACTCAGATGGTGAGGGAGAACATGATGTAAAAGACTGACATGAATTCAAGAAAAAAGAGACTCAGTTCAGCCTGGTTGTGTTGCTATTATAGAATTGCAGAGGTGGAATAACCTCAAAATGTCATTACTCTCACTTGGCATATTTACCTAAAATATTTAATCAATTAACTCACTGAATTTCTATAGCAATGTTACCAAAGAAATCAACAAATTTGCTTGACAAATTTTGAATAAGTTAGTTTCCATCAGTTCCTTTGAATATAAGTACTTTGTCAAAGGGAAAAAGCCTCACAGCAGTTGTTTGATTGCTTTTACAACTTATTAAAAATAAATTTCTGTCTTTTATTAAAATGCTAATTTTTAATTGACTGTGTTTTTTACCTGAAAGAAAAACCCATAAACACCAATATATAAGAACAGCTACACTTCATCAAACAAAATGTTAAATTAATGAAGATGGAGAATAAAATCTGACAAACTAGTGCTCATTTTTAAGGCACAACTTTAGAAATCAATTTTCTCACCTTAAAAAAAATTGGATCAAATGAAGATGACTACTGAGTGGCTTTCATTTTTGAGGTTTAGATGCCCCACCCTGGGAAGTGAATTACCAATATTATTGTGGCCAAGGAGTGCCTTCCCACTCACAGCAACAGTCTAGGACCGAGGAGGGCTGCCCAGTAGGGTCTCCGAGGTGGTGATCTTGCTGGGCACTAATCTCCAAGTCTTTCTCCTCCAGAGCCCCTCGTGAGATGGGAGCTGGTGCTCAGCTATTGCACCACCAGTGCTCTTTGGAGAAATCCAAAGCTCCGAAGCCCCAGTGGTTAACTGAACAATGTGAAATTTGAAAGCTGGAAGATCTGGGATTCTGTGCTCCCTGGCTCTGTGAACTTGCATAGTTCTTAGTCCCTTTGTTTTCGGTTCTTGTTGTTGACGTTGAGGACTCCATTGCTTGTTGTTTCTACAGTCGTCAGCAGCTGTCAAGTTAGCCCCTGGCTCATGGTGACCCCATACACAAAGCAGCTAGATTTGGCCCAAGTCCTCTGCCATTAACTGTATTGCCTGAAAAATGTGGCAATATGATTCTTAGAGTTGTCATTGGCTGAGTTATGGAGGTATATCCCCAGGCCTTATTTTCATAGACTATCTTTCTCTGGGAGTTCTGTGAAATCTGTTCAGCATCACAACAACACCCAAGTCTCCACTGACAGATGGGGATATACGAAGTACATTGGTCAGGGATCTAAACTGTATCTCCTATATGGGAGGAAACCATTTCACTACTGAACTGCAATTCCCCACAACCTTATTGCAAATGGCTTTAAGTACTGAGTAAAGTGATGTAAGTAAATTGTTAAATGCAAGGCTTGACACTCAGATCTTAATGATTAGTATTAGGCACTCACAGCAACTTTGTAGGACAGAGGAGAACTCTGCAGAGATTCTAAGAGTGTAAATCTTTGCAGCAGCACACAGCCTCAACTTTCTCTGGGGAACAGTGGGGGGATTTCAATCACTGACCTGATGGTAGCGACTGGATGCTTAACCCACTGCAACATGAGGCTTCGTCCTATTATAATTACTTGCTATTCTGCAAAATTAATAAAGTCTACACAATGAGGCTCAAAGGCACTATCTAACAGAACTGTTGATTTCAACAGAAAATGGAGTTTAATCCATCTGGATATATAATTTAAAAATTCAGAATGATACATATGTGCAGGTCCCGAGAATCATCAAGAATGTGGGTATGAATTCTTGGATGCAAAATATATCATGCCATTTTTTTAGGAACATCTAGCCCCCACTTTCTGCATTTGGGCCGGTGGGCTCTACACGCAGATAGTGAGTGCATGGGTTCTAATCTCTTACAAGCCTGTTTCTCCAAGTTGAGAGCACATCAGAGATCACTGTCTTTCATTTTCACACTAGATTGCATTTCAAATACGATGCTTTATTTTCATGGTAATTTAATCATTAAATGTTATTAAATAGGGGTTATAAAAAGACAATTGTTCCTCAGGAGCTTGAAATTGGGGATTCTCTTTTAGCTGCTCCAGATTTCCCTTTTGGTTGTGACCTTGGGATGAGTTATTCAACTATTTTATGCTCTAACTTTTTATGCAAAATGAGAAAAATGCCACTTTTATCACCAAGCTGTAAATTCCTAACTAATGCTTAAAGCACACTTTTGTTCCTTTCATCTGAGAAAATTAAAGTAAATGAAAATAGTTCATTATTAATAATATAATTCTCTTTCAATATTTTATTACCATTTTACTACATCAGATTTAAAAAAAGTGGGTAATATTCTATATAAATTCTTGATGGTGCAAGTTATTTACAAATAGATATATTTGAATCAAAATTTACCAAATTTCCTTAGGAATATCTGATATGGACATGATATCCCTTGAATTAAACATAAAAAAGCAGAACCAGGTATTGCCCACATTCAGAAACTATGGCTACTTTATGTATTCTATTTTCATTAGTGTAAGATAACTATTTTGTAGTTTTTTGATAATGTACAATAGGAGACAATTTTTAACTCATTCTTTTAACATGTAAACTGAGGCTAGAAGATTGTGTATCTGGGAGACAGGTTATATTTGAAATTGCAAGGACTTTTTAAGTTACTATCTAGAATGTACTGTGACACGTTTCTTGTCACTTCATCATATTCTAATGTTTTTCAAAACATGATAATTTAACATGAATAAAATTTTTCATATAATCTTAATAAATATTGATATTTTGCTTGGACCCCATTTTGTTAAACATTCTTAGCTTCCTTTCAGTAGATGACTAAGTCTTTGGAGATGTAAAGCACATTCTGAAGAAAGTATCTCAAAGTGTTAAAAAAAAAAGGTGTTAAATATGTTATAAAGTTCTACCACTGAACTCTGAATTACCCTTCCCCTTTCATATTTTCCAGTTAACATGCACGCAGCTGCTCATGTCATGTAATCAACTGATTGTTACACAAGCATTTTCTAAAGCTATGACAATCTCAGATTTATGAGGTCAAGAAGTACAGACTTAATCCATTCAATAGCTGCAATTTATCGTCTGATTATAATTGTATACACTAACACTGTAATGATTTAGATAACATAGTGTAAAGATGAAATCCGTTTATTTTAAAAGGGTTTCTAACCTTTAAAATATGTTGCCATGAACACCTTTCTATGTCCACTTTTAACAACACAATTATTATTGTTTTATTGATCAGGGCTTTATTGCGGATTTGACACTTATATTTCATGTTAATCTTAAAAGGTATAATTTTTCTGCACAATTTTAACAAGAATATGACTGTAATTAATTATATCACTATTATGTTTTCAGTGTCTAGAAAGAAGTGCTTAATTTATCACATATGTCTTCTATAGCATCTGGAAAGCTCTTCTGAAAAGACAGGGTGGCGGCTCCTTCCAGTGATGATAGGATATGACATGGGCACTATATTTATAGATTTCTGCTGCCATGCTGACCTGGTTTTATAGCAACAGCACTCTGGAATGGAATTGTACATTAGCAACTTGGCTGGGGCGGCATCCTATATTACCATCACTTGGTCCGATAACACTAATTAGTGGTCATTCCCTAATGCCTTCATAGATCAAGAAAACAACCAGCACACTGGACCAAAGTGGTGTCACTGAGTAACATGGCCCAACAGATATTCCTGGGTTTTCTTTCTTTCTTTTGTCCCATATTCATGTTTTAGCAAATGACTCAGAGCTAATGTCAATTTGACCAGTGCTGTGTGGCACTTATGTTCACTCAATATTTATTGCTACCTAACATGTGTGTTTGTAAGCATGGCACACACCCTAAAACTATAGGCTCTCTCTCACACACACGCACATATACACACACATATGTATGAATATGTATATATGTGTGTGTGTATAAATAAAATGCTTCTATTTCTATTTGGTTCATTGATATTGTCTTTTTTACTTTTCTAACATACCGTGACTCTATTATCCAAGAGAATTAGTACTCTTGCAAAGAGCAGTGTAATTTATGTTTCAAACTGAATTTTAAAAAGTAATTTATACTTCATGCTAATGAAGCCAAGCTTTTTCTTGTTCAATTTTTATATGTTGTTCAATAACAAGCTTATTAAATCACATAAATTTACATTTTGCTTTCCATATTACCTGCATATATGAATTACATTTCATTATATATTGCTGTACTGTATTTGTACCATTACAGTTTCTATTATATTAATCCATAAATTCTAATTAATACATATAATTTGACATATTCAGTATTCAGCTACCTGGTATTGTGTTTTCTAAAAATCCTTATATGCATCATAAAACTTGATCTACCTCTACATCGTTTTCCTAAATTTTCTGAGTGTTGCTGGTTATTTTCATCTATTTGAAAACATTTGATTTAAGAAACTAATGAGAAGGCATTAAATATTTAAACAAATTTATAAATATAAAATTCTACACTGAGAACTATGGAGAGTGAGCCAAAAAAGTATCTAATATATTATAAGATGGTAAATGAAGTAAAATCAATAGATGAATTGAAAGCATGTTCCACTGTAATTAAACAGTCATGCTCTCTTGCTTTTCTGCCATACTGTTTTAAATAGCAAAGTCCCAGTGGAAAAACACAGGCGGAGAGTTTTTCTTCCTTCTTTGAAAGAACTGAATCAATATTCTTATAATCAATACATCTTTATCTTTAATAAGAAAAGGGAGGGAGGAACCACACAGATAAGAATAAGTGTTTCCTAGAACTTAAAAAAAATGTTTAAAAAGATCATCTAGACTGCCGTCTGTCATCTTAAGAACACTTGGAGGCTTGGGGGTGTTGCTTAGTATATTTTTGAGCAAAATCTGTTTGAGTGCTACCACTGGGTGATTTGAAACGATGGGTGTTTCAAATTTTTGTTTCTATCTCATTGCTCTTCTTCCAATCCCAAACCTGCTGAATGATCAGTAAATTTTTGAACGCATTACAAACCTACTCCTGAAACAGGGTGCAAAGCTTTGTGAAACACTGATCACAGCCTCTCTGTTTGTTTATTTACTCCTCCCTCCAGTCCACAATGCTTGCTGAGCACGTTCTCCAACCATCCTTCCAACGCCTTAGGATGCATCACTGTACAAAAGACCTGTGGCTGCTTCCTTGTTCTTGTGGCAGTTCTGGCAGGAGAAGATGCTCCAACCCCAATTAAAGGGGTAAGCAAATAATAGACTAGAAAGGAAGAATTCTGGAAAGGGCAAAGTGAGACCTACATCATTAGGGTTGAGTGTGGTAGACTAAAAACTTTAATAAATTAATATTAGGGTTGGATTTTGTTTGTTTCTGTGTGCGAAGGAGGTGTTTCTGACTCATAGCGACCCCCTTAGGATGGAGGAGAACTTCCCCACAGGGTTATAATTTTTTTTCTTTTTTAACATATCTGGTAGCAGGGGGAATTTTCAATGGACAGAAGAATGTTTGAACATGGTACCACTAAGTTTCTTTCAGTATAGTCAAGGGTGGGACTCTTTAGAAGCTGTCACTGAGGAGGTTTCCAAAGACCTAAGGGGGGGCAGCCATTCAGTATCTGGGGTCATGTTCCAAGCAGAAGAAACAGCCAGTGCAGAGAAAATGTGCAAAGGGTTTCTGTGGGTATCAGTGTCAGGAAGCCTGAACTTGGAGGTAAAGGAGCGTGGGCAAAGAGTAGAATATGTAGTGGCAGCTCAGAAAAAGAAGCAAGGGGAATATGAAGCAAAAGAAGGGAATTCCCTTTCCATTCTGAATAAGCCAAAGGGCTACTGCAGTGCTGGGCACAGGCAGGCTCTCATCTACACCACAGTTTTAAGAAGATCCCTTGAGTGGGACCTAAGGAGATGCACTTGGAAGCAGGGAGTTGGCTGCTACAATCATGGCAACTTGGGCTTAAATTCTTAATTTTCTGCATATAACCAAATGCTTTTCTTAGTAAAGTTAGTGGGAGACCAGAAATGATTCAGGGTAACTTCACTTTCTAAATAAAAGCAAATTCTAGAAAAAGTATTCTCTTAAGTATAATTTAAATAGCTTCATTTTCCCCCTTTATCCAAATAATTGTTCCCATGCTTCCATGTTTCTTTACTTCCAAATGATATTACCACACCATATAGATAGATGAATTTTTTTAAACTTTTTTTTTGGGGGGGGGGGGGGCATCACTGCTCTCTGGTGGTGGGAGTAGGAGGCCCAGCCCCACTGCTGGAATTGAACTTTCATCCCAGTGGGCCACAGTCCCGCGCACAACCACTACGCCACCGGGGCTCAGCCCCAGGTAGATGAAATATTTTATTATTATTTCTGAACTTCCAATTTTTTGAGACTGAATATATTTACATAGCTTTATGTGCTAACAGTCACTGCCCTACCTATTCATTTCTTCCTCACCTATTTTGATTAATTCATTGCTTTAAGACCTGTGTTTGCCAGTCAACAGTAGTGCACCTAGATTTTAGACATGACCTCATCTTTATCTATGAAAGGTACTTTTATTCTGTTTACTCATGATGATGCCCCAGGCTTCCTATTTAGAAGATGGAATCCTTTCAATTACACACAAAGCATCGCTGGAAGATTCATGCCTGAAAATGAACAATGACCAAAATGAAAGGTTGGTTTCTCCTTTTAGGTTCTAGCATAGGGCTTTCTTGACTGTAATATTTACTAAAGCATGTTGTCAAGATTTTCATGGAGCCACTTATTGACCGTGAACCACCAACCTTTAGGTTTAGTTGGTAGCTGACTATTAGCTCATTTGTGCCAGCAGGGCTCCTTGTAAATCACCACAGTATCAAATAGAAGGAGGAAGTGTCAGGACTGAGTCATGGATATTATGCAGTGAGATCTTCAAGATGGGCAGGACTCTAGGAACAAAGATGGGAGATCATCTTTGCCCTTCAATCTGAACAAAGGTATCACACACACACACACACATCTATGTTTCCCTTGTGAAAACTTCTGCTGCTTTAGATCTACAAGCTGTTTGGGAAATAGCTTCTTCACAGATGGAATGAAATATATCAGTTCTGCTAAAGTGAGAGAAATGGGTTCTTGAAAATCAGTGGCTTATGGAAACATGTACAATAAGTCTGGGTTTTATGGGCAAATGGGGCTAGAGGCACAGCACTCAAAAAATGACTGTGACACACTTAAAACAATAAATAAACCAAATACAGAGGTGGCATAGTTTTGCACATGTTAAATGGGCAAGATACATATAGTAATTGGGGAACTTTGCCCTGGGAATGAGGAGGGAGAACTCAAGCTAGCTTGTGACCAATGAGCATTGGGAGGTGTGCAGTTTGTTAGTTTTTGTGAAATAAGTGGTAAAGAGAGCGATCTGAAATCTGACAGGAAGTGGTTATACACTCTGAGAATGGGTGTGGCACAGAGCATGTGTGAGCTGGGGGAGATGGCTGGGATGTGACTGTGGTATCATTCTACCTTCCTGGATGGATTAGTTCACATTCTGCATTTACTTAGTATTTTTGAAACTACCTAAGCAAGTGCAAGAATTGCATCATTCTAAAATTATTCACTAATACACCTATCATGTTGGAACATATTGCATTTTCAAAGCGGCAGCAGTTTGGAACTCAAGATGGGTACAAGTATGAAATCTGACTTTAACAAAATGGGTTCAGCAGCCCCACTAGCAGGCATTTGGTTATCTGGAAATGTTGCCCTTGTCTCACAAGCAAGTAGGGAGCAGGTTAGATTTCAGGTCTCCTCACCCAAACTGACATTACATCAAACTAAGATGAACGCTCAAAGATCAGAAAGCTAAAGCCACTAGAGGATTTACTGGAGGTCTATGGGTTAGCATCAATGCTTTGTTCTTTAGCATTCATCTTGTCATTTAGTGCACTAAGTGATGCAGCAGGTGGGAAGCATTTAGCCCAAGGGCTGTAGAAGGCCACAAAATCCTCAGTATTTGCTAGCATCACATGCCTCAGCGAAGAGAAGCAGTTCCAACCATCACATTAGGGGTGAGTTCATGAAATGTCTGACCATTCTGGCTCTTGAATGATTTTGGGAATATTGAAAGGCCTCTTGGCAGAAGAAAGGTTCCCCACACCTGTTAGAAAAGAATTTCTTCTATGTGATTTTTCATGACCCTGAAACACTATTGATAAAATCATTAGTTATGAAATTAGAAGTCCAAGCAACATGAAAAAAGCATAAAAGAAATTGATTGATGGGAATCTTAAAAATTAAAATGATTTCTTACTAAAGAAAACTGAAGAAAATGTATAAATGAGCCACATATTGGAAAGATATGCATTTGTAGTGCATTTATTATATAAAAGAATAATGTATAAAATTAAACAACCCAAAATAAAAATTTGGAATCAGATGCCATCAAGTCAGAGCTAACTCACAGCGCCCCTATAGAACAGCGGGGAACTGTTTCAGATTTCTGAGACTCGCCACCATGCAGAGAGCAGAGAACAGCCTCCATCCTTCTGCCGTGGGTGGCCAGCAGGTTTCATTGACCACCTACCTCATTGTTGGCAGCCAGTGCTTAGCCAATGGTTGATAGACACATGAAAAATTTCCACAATGAATTCAATTCTTTTCATTCACGAGAAAAATGAAAAGACAAAATATAAACAACAACTGACAACACCAATGGTAAATATTCTTCAGGTAAATATTCTTTGTCTTTATGAATGGATCT
>PVJH01045310.1:0-12466 GCA_004026705.1 Nesogale talazaci
CTTCCCACACGAGTAACTCTACACATCTTGTTCTTCCCTGTCTACATTCCCCAAGTTCACATCACCATCCCTTTAGTCATTGCTACATCTGTTCCAATTTGCAGCGATACTGTATGACAAAATAGAACAACTCTAAAGGATTTCCAAATCTGTAATTTTTATGTAAGTAGACTGTCGCATCTTTCTCTCACAGAGGGGCTTCCACTTAGCAACTGAGTGCTCATCAAGATTCAGAAATCCTCCATTAGCATGGTTCTTATTTAACATGTACAGTCCCCACCCATAGTTTGAGCTATGGATATAAATAAAAGGAAAGAGTAAACAATCTTGCCAATTCTTCACCAGTCAAGTCCATATCCCAGTCAATTACAAATATTTTCCATTTATTTTCTTGATTTTTTCCTTTCATTTCACACTTTTTGGATTTTTTTTCCTCACTCATAATCATATTCTTCTGTTAGTCTAGAAATGAAAAACTCAACAATAAATAGCATTGCCTCTTAAAAATTCTGTGATTTGGGGAATTATTCACCTTTCTGGGCCTTTTGTTGCCCTAGGACTACTATCACTTTACCTGTGGAGTTTCCTCCACATCTAACTTCTATGAATGAAGACAATGTTGAGAATGATTACCTCCCTCTCTCCTTATGTCAAAACTATTATTATCTTTTGATAGCCAGGCACCATCAGCTTTCTTCACCACATTTGCTTATGCACTCATTTTGTCTTCAGTGATTGTGTCAGGAAAATGAGCATCACAAATTATCAGCATGCTAGAACAAAGTCCTCTTACATTGAGGCAGGACAAGAGCAGAGGTCCAAAGTCCATCCACTTCCTCAGTGTTTTGCCAGATGAATATATGTAAATAGGCTATAACTCTCTTTTCATGAGTTAATATATCTACATGGGTACCCACCTAAGCTTATACCTCTAGTCATAGCTTTGCTTCCTAGATCTTTGCTGCTTCCTTTTTCTTTCCTCCTGCCCCACACTCGCTTTTCTCAGCAACATTGCTGTTGCTCCAACACCACTGGGATCTCTACATCCTCCTCATTGTTGATTTTAATTCCATAGTTATTTCCCTGTATATGGTATAATTTCCTCACTGCTCCTTTCCCCCATCTCCTCCTCCCCACAAGTCCCTCTGGAACTGTTGGTTAGGTTACTTTCTTCTTTGGCTTACTTCCCATGTCTATCTCATATAGGTAGGTATGGCAGTCATGTGCTTATGTTAATTTTATGATTTAAATGTAGGGGTGGAGTTGAGTAGCCAATGAGGCCTCTATGTGGGCATGGCTTTCTCCTGAGACTTCTGGGAAATCTCGCGATATTTCCCTCGTGAAGATGAGAAGCTATCTTCCCCAATTGTTGGGAGTTAGTTTCGGAGACGATTAATCATGGACAAGACAAGCTGGCAGCATTTGAGAAGCTGGAGGAGCTGGCAGAGAGACCACACAGCTTTGCCCTGATGGAGCCAGACCTCTGAAGCTGGGGCAGCCAGATGGAGACCTCTGCCAGGGATGAGTTGCTTCTGCTGTTGATGGACCCTAAGCCCTGGAGGCGAGGTATCCTGCCAGCACCGGGATTCTGCACCCACTGACCTGTGACTTCGTGAGTTGGAAGAAGACTTTATAGACTGATTTCGGGCATATGGGTTAATATCGGATTTATGAATTTGGACTGGACTGGGCTGGGATGTTTTCTCCATGTCCCTTTCCTTTTGTATATAAACCATTTCCTTATATTGATATGTGTGTCTTTGAAATTTGTTTCTCTAGTCTACCCGGACTAACACAGTCGGCAAAAACCAATAATGGTTATTTAAGTAGATGAATCAAAAAAGAAAACAAAAGATTGAAGTAAAAGGGGGGAAAAAGAAGAAAAGAAAAATATAATAAAAAAATCCCCAAATGCAAAAGCATGCATAATTCCAGGCTTGTCCATTGACCTTTATAACTATTTCTCCACTATTATAGGGGGTTTCCAGAAACTGCCCCTTCAAGCATGAAGTCTATTTGCTGGTCTTCTCAGGGGTTTTGTGGCTTTGCTGTGTTCCTATATGTTCCCTTCTTGATTCATCCCACTGTTAGGGTGGTCTGGCAGGGCTCACCCTCCACTGTGTGTCCCCAGTACAGTGTTCTGTTACAGTATGCTCCAGCTAGGAGACCTTGAAATGTTGTTAACCCTACAGTCCTCTCTGAGCCGTAGCAGCTCTGTGCTGGGATGTCATCCTCAGGGCTCAGCGTGCCAGTAGGGGTTCTAGCTACTTGCCTCCTCTTTTTGTCCAGCTATCAAAAGATATAGCTTTGGGGATAATAGATCTGAAGTTAAACAACTGACCATCCGCATGAGAGAAGCGCACCAGCCTGTGTGATCATGAGGTGATCAGGTATCAGGCACCAGAGGACCACTAACACCCACACCCACACCAATCATGTTAAGAATAAGCAGTTTTGTAGCATAGATCCCAATCCATCTACAAACAATAGGAAACGCCCTCCCAGAAGGGCTGCAAGGAAGGGGTGAGTTAACCAGGGCACAACACAGCACCAATGAAACCCACAACATTCTTCTGGTTTCTTGGGGCTTCCTCATCCCCCGCTATTATAACCTCAGCCCTGCCTTTCCGTTCTGGCTAGATTGGAGCATCTGCACTGGTATAGATAAGAGCTCAGGGCACACTGAATCCAGATCAGATACCTCCTCTCAGGAACATAAATGGGAGGAGGGGAAGATGAGAGGAGGGGAGAGGGGATAACTGATCACAATAATCAATGGATAACCTCACCCCACTACCAGGGCGATGAACAACAGAAACTTGGGTGATGGGAGACACCATTCCTTGTAAGATATGAAAACAATAATAATCTATAATTTATCAAAGGATCATGAGTGTGGGAAGGGGAGTGGAGGCAGGAGAGAAAAAAGAGAAGCTCTTATTACCAGGAGCCCAAATAGAAACTAAATGTTTAGAAAATGATGATGCAAACATATGTACAGATATGCCTGCTACAATTGATGTTATAGAATGTTCTAAGAACTGTAAGTTCTGTAAATTTATTTGTAAAGTACTGTAAGTTCCAGTAAATTTATTTTTTTAAAAAATAGAGAACTGACCAGAAGAAAAGCCATTTTATTTTTTCATCATGATAAAGACTTATTTTTTATACTGAGTACTTTATTGGAGTGGTGACAAAATGCAAGAATTCAAGTTCATAAGGCATGAAAAGGTGTTGCTGTGGAAATATTTGGCCTTCTCTCCATGAATACACTGTTGACACAGAGAATAAGATTCTTCATAATCTATTTCAAGCTTTGACTTCTCCTTCTGAACAAGAACAATAAAGACGCTATAAACCTCTCATTGTCCTCGAGAGGGTCCTAGCACACCATTCAGAAAACAGTCCTACACCCTGAAAAGTGAAGGACTTGGTGAGCTGTAGTTCCTTACAGAATTCTTCTTTTCTGGGACTGCTGTTCTCTATGTATTATTAATCTTGTATATATATTTTAACTCCAGTTATTAGTCCACTTTTTTCAAAAAGACTTATTTTTTTAAATAATTTTATTGGGGGCTCTTACAGCTACTACAACTTTCAGTACATCATTTGTATCAAGCACATTTGCACACATGCTGCCACATACATTTCCAAACATTTTCCACTTGAGCGCTTGCTATAAGCTCCTCTTTAAAAAAAAAAAAAAAAACAACTCCGCTGTCCCCTCCCCCCTTTTTTTTAATGAATCATTTTATTGCGGGCCCACACAACTCCCATCACAATCCATACCAGCATCAATTGTATGCAGGCCACATTTACACACCCATTGCCATCATCACTCTCAAAACATTCTCCCTCCCTCCAGGTCCCCAGTATCAGCTCCCTATATTACCCCTCCTCCCCCACTTCCCCTTGAACCCTTAGTAATTTACAAATTTTTATTTTTTTCATACTGTTATTTTTTAACCAATCACTTCAAATCACCACAAGGTCAAGGTCATATGAAAACCTCGTGCTTCATCTAGACCCTACTGATATCTCTATGTGTTTGATTTAAAAAAATACTTAATGAGTCCTGTCTTCATTGTAATTCAGTGGTGCTTTCTCAAGGCTTACAAAAAATTGTGATCACCTCACATTGACACTTGTAGATTCTTGAGTAGACTACAAATCATTATTTTTTAGTCTTTGCATTTCACATATCTGCTAGGTCAGACTGAATATCTGTATTTTTTGCTTAATTAGAGGTTTAGTTTAGTACTCATTCTAATCCTGATTTGTTTGTTGCCAAGCACAGTTTTAAAAACTTCATTCTATATCTTCGTTTGAAGAAATACAAAGGATTTTCTCCAGTTAGAATACATCTACTATAGGTGTATTGATGGAACTATTTTGTAAAATGAGAAGATATGCACTCAATTAGGAATTAAATCAACTATTAATTTGTACATGTTTAGTGGCATGCTTTGATTGTAAACTAATTTTGACCGTACTATAAAAATTATTTGTACTACATACAAATTTAAAAGTTACAGAACATTATATTATAGGAAGATGTATTATTGGTCTCCAAAATAAGAAAATAACTTCTAAAGCTACATAGAACATCATTTTATCTGTGTCTATTTATGTCCTAATTTATGCTATAAGCTATTTGAAACAACTACCTATATCTTGGTTTTGCATATTTTTATAAAGATATAACTGAATTATAATTACAAATATTGAAACCCAGAATATATGATTTTACAGACAAATTTAGAAATTTAGAAATTTTAATTTTATAATACATAATATTTTAAAGAAATATTTACAAACAAATCATATATACAGGGAAAATTTCTTATTATATTTGTCTCAATTTATATTATCCTGACATGAAAATTTGAAAACAGAAATTTTAGCAAATGAAATAATTTTTTAACACACATGATGTAGCTTACAATAAGTATGATTTGGAAAAATAATAAAATACAAATTGTGTTAGTCTGGGTAGACTAGATAAACAAATTCATAAACACACACATGTATATAAGGGAGAGGGTTATATAAAAGAGAAATGGGACATTTAGAAAGTATCCCAACCCAGTCCAGTCCAACCCATAAGTCGGATATTAGCCCAAATGTCTTATACCAATCCATAAGTCATCTTCAGACTCACAAAGCTCATGCAATGACACCAGGACAATCACAGGCCAGTGGGTGCAGAGTCTTGTGTGTCCAGCAGCAGTAGAAGCATCCCATGGCTCTGCGTTTCCAGGGTTCAGTGTCTATCAGCATGCTGCGATGTATCTTGTCAGCTGCAATGTCTCCCTAGGACTGAGTCCTAAATTTCTCATCTCCAAGGGGAAATACTGAGAGATTTCCCAAAATTCTCAGTGGAAAGCCATGCCTACAAAGAGGTCTCATTGGCTATTTCCAGATTGACAGACTAGACTCCACCCCCACACTCCCAATCTTGAAATTGACACAAGAGTACATGACTGCCACACAAATGCAATTTGTTAAATTTGTTAAATATGTCCTCTAATCCATATATTCTACCACAAATTTCTAAATTACTGAGGTTTTATGATCCAGCTTTCCTCATTTTTCTATAACATAATGTTCTTTGATCAGTAAATATTTGTTTAAAGGTTAACCTCCCCGAAATATAATATATTTTCTAAGCTTAAAATATTTTTAATTAACACATTCACTTATCCTGATTAATACGACATTTCCATGATATGCATGGCACTGCACTAATACCCAGAATTATAGACAGGTAAGAAAAAGCAGAGCTCTTACTGAATGTTCTTATAATTTGGTAGATTAGATATGTTTATATTTAACTATAATAAAATTAAATTTAAAAACTGCTGTCAGTTAGGTTCTGTATGAATTCAGATGAACTTCAAAGGTAGGGTTTGGAAAAGGAAATAAGGAATATCTCTGCAGAAGAGATGGTATCTGAACCTGGCATCTTTTTTGCACAAATAAATGTAGAGATAATTAAACTTTTCTGAACAGATATTAACAAAGTAAAAATTAAGTAAAATTAAGACCAAAATCTTATATAGAGAAAACAATATGCAATTCATTTAACTTTGGGTATGAAGATGAGCGACAGAAAATATTATTTGGAGAGTTTGAGCCAGATGATTTGTATTTAACCTGCCCACCTAAGGTATTTGAACATTTATGATTTGTGTGTGGCCAGTAAGACAAGACACATACAATTCATATGGCTTCCTTTTAAATCCCTACAAGGTATAGCTTTGGCCACTTTTTCAACTGTGCTTGTTTGTGATCAAATAAATATCTATTGATTTTCATGGAAAGTGATTCCCCAATGAACCTCTTAGCTTCTTTCTGTCAGAGATTCCTAGCTCTGCCTTTTCTCTGCTTTCGCTCTCCCTGTCCATCTGATTTGTTATCACATATTGCCTATTTCCTTTTGTTCTAAAATGTCCACTGTATATAAATCCCACCTTCTTTGTATTATTTATCATTTTTTGATTATATACTTCATCGTGTTCTAGGTACAGTAATTTGACAATATAGGGGTAAATAAAAAAGCATTGCTACTGGGGTTTCAGTTCATACATGCTTAGCTTTATTCCAAACAAAACATGTTTACATCTATCTTTATGTGGTAGTTACATAATCTGGTGTAAATTTGAGACTTAAGAGTGAAGGGGTGGGTTGAGCCCCGGTAGCATAGTGGTTAAGTGAGGGACTGTGGCCCATTGGCTTGGCAGTTCAAATCCAGCAGCAGCTCTCTGGGAGCAAGGCTGGGTAGCTCCCACGACCACCAGAGGGCAGTGATGCCCCCCCCCCCCAAAAAAGAGTGAAGCAGTGGAGTCTGGCCTGTCAAGCAGGTCATGGCCAATGAGGCCTCTTTGTGGCCTTCTCCTGAGGATTCTCGGACTCCTGTATTCCTCCTTTGAAAAGGAAGACACTCTATCTCTGTTCACTTACTGAGAGATTCTCTATTGACAAGATACCTTGATGTATGCTGATGGCAGCAAGAACCCTGAACCTGGAGAAGGCACATGCAGACCCTGCCCACAGTAAGATGCCTACAATGCCACTGGATCTACAAGACTTCCCATGCACTGGCCTGCATTTGGCATAATTGCATGTATTTCATGACTCTAAAGAGGACTTAATAGATTGGTGTTGGACAAATGGGCTAATATTACACATATGGATCGATCTTGACTGGGCTAGGATGTTTCCTCAATATTCAACTGCTCTTGTACATAAAACCCTTTCTTATACACATATGAGTCTCCCTGGGTTTGTTTCTCTAGTCTGCCCAGACTAACACACTTTGCAATCAGTAGATGACTGCAGACAAGTTCTCTCAGTAATAAATTTGTTTTAGTCTTGTTAAGGTGCTTAAAAACATGTGATATTATTATTTTTAAGTGTTTCAGGGAGACCAGTTAGCTCAGAGACTTTATATCTCCATCAGTCTTTTTTAAGCAAAAGGGAAACTAATGAAGACATTTTGTATAATGCAATTTAATTGAGAAAGGTTTTTGGATTTTCCAATAGGACCCAGAGAGAAAAGTCAAATAAACACAGAGTCTTCTCAGGGGATCTCCTGGGTCAGTCATATCAAGATGAGAAATCTGCTCAGAAAGTGATGGCAACCACTAGTTTTGACTCCCAAGAGGCAACTGCATGACGTCTTCTTAAAGAATACAGATGAAGACATTTTTAAGAAAAGAAAATCCAGGAAAATCACACCAATGAATTTTTTTTCTTCTCATCAAGACCATCTTAATCTTAAACTTCTTTGGGAAACCTGACCTTATAGTCTGGATCCTGTCATTCACAATCATTTTTCGTCCCCAAACTCAAAGCACATTGAAAAGGAACCCAATCTGTTTGCATTGAGAATAGCAAAACATCCATTTTAACATGACATAAATCTGAAAGCACTCAACTCTTTGGAGGGTCACACGGATCAATCCCCACCTTCACAGGGAAGTACAGAGGTTCCCAAAGTCATTTGGTCTACTGCCCATTTTTAAGAAATGAACAAACAATCTTACTGTTCCCCTGGTAAATGAAAACTTTTTAGCTACAGACCATAATCCATAATAAAGTGTAGGGATCTTCTTTCTGCTTTTCCAGCTTAGTGGATAGTTCCTCTCTAGCACCACTGGTAACAGTATAGACCTATACTGAGGATATGTTGAGAAATAAGAACTTCACATTTTGATGTTTTTGCTTCATAAAGATTTCTGTGGTCATATAGCAATTTTGACAGCTTCACATGTTTGAATTCCTTCATGCAAACTCTTTAAATTCAAAAAGCAAAGGAAAAAGTTTACCACACTGTCCCATTGAATTTCAGTGAAACTGATCTCATAGTTATGGATGGAGAAGTTCAGAATATGAAAAAAATTAGGTTGTGACTGATATGAGAGGAACAGGACAGAGTTCCTGGATACCAGGGCCTTACAATTCAGAGTGGTGGATAAAACCTTACCACTGCAGTATCACACACATCTGAGAATTGCCCAGGGAAAGCTCTGTGTTGTGCTGCGAGCAATTACGATCTTGGGCTATAAAAAAAATAAGGGTTCTATAAAATAAATCCAAGACTAATATCTAGATCTCCTTTCCAAGATGAGCACAAGTAATCTGAGAGATCAAATTAGCAAATTTAACAAATTCCCCCAATGGATTTAAAGCTAGTTGGTGAGCAGTTACTTGCAACTCTCCTTTATGAACTCTATCTTCCCTGAGATATTTTTCAATTGCTTTTGCCAGGAATCTGGGAAAGTGTTTAACTTATTACACGTGATTGGCCCTAAAGTGTGGCAGTGATCTTTCTATGCAAATATATCAGGTGAAATTGCAGACTGCCAGATAAGCGCAGCTGGATGTATTTCACCTCTTCTGGGTTTTCCAAGTTTACCACATGTTCAGTGATTTGGGGAGGATTGGAGAGAGTCCAGCCGAAAGAAAGAGAAAGTTGGTGCTGGTTACAGTCTGCAGAAGGGTTCCTCCTTATGTTCTTAATTTATCTCGTTCTCAGATGTCTGTGGTTTATTTGTCTTTTCAGCTGTGGCAGTGGTTAACAGTGTTGATGGGAAAAACTTGCAAGATTTTTTAAAGGCCTAAATTTTCTGAATGATCATCTGCAGGGGCCAAATATTAGCTATTTCAAAATTGGTGTCACCATTCCTTAAACTTTAGATTTATACCCATCAGTGATTTTGCTGGTGTTTCTTTTTTGTTTTTATTCTCTACCATCCACTTGGAAGAGCTAAATTTAGATTTGTTCCACTGTCTGCTCCATTTATTTAAATAACTGCCATTGTGAGTTGACCTATAAAATAAAGACCCATTGTAGGAGGCTTACTGAGATCAAGCTAGCTTCAACGTGTAGGAGAAAAGTGAAGAGTCTAAGGATTCCTAACAAGATAAAGGCCAGACCCAGTTAAGAAAAACAAGGAGAATCATTCCACATGGTTCTGGCAGGCCTGGAAGGATAACGTGTGGTGCATGTGGCTTCTGACTCATGGCGAGGCCCGGGCGGTCAGAGCAGAACTGTGGGTTCCCAGTGTTTCAAGACTCTGAATGTTCAGAAGCACATCACCAGGTCTTCCTTCTTTGAGACCTCTGTGTTGGTCAAACTGTCAACCTTTTCGTTAAGTAGTTTAATATTTAATGATGTACACAACCCGGGGATTTCAGCCGTGGAAAGGGGGCTCTAATTGCTTACACAAACTTGCACTGTAATATTAATTTCACCATACATTTATTGTTTATATGGCTGAATGTACTCATCATTTTTTCTGTCATTTTCCAGCACTTGTCTCTTCCACTTCCAAATCTCCTTCACATGATTTCTTTCTCTTTCTATTGTCTTCATGATTGGAGTAAGAATTTTTCAAATACTCATAGTTTGTTTTGAGTTGCATAGATTAAGCTTTAAAAAAAAGGAAACAAAAAAACCTAGCTGTTTAATTTTAACTCTGTGGACATCTTGTGTATTACATCAGAATTGTGATTTGTTATTGTTTGTTTGTTTGTAAGTACTCTATTGCCATTTCTTCTGATGCGACTCTGGGTGCCTTCTATTTGGAAGTTGAGCATATTAGCCATTTGCTCCACCAACTACAACGTCTTATTTACTCTTTTGATGGAAAGCCATAGAAAAAGGACATGGTGGCCCTTGATAAAAGCATCAGTCTCAGAGTCTTGTCATGTCCCTGTCTCGCCACGAAGTGACAATATTGAGTTGGACGACACATTTCCCTTATGTATGCCTAATGGGTCTTTAGATCTGGTCATTTTCCTTCTTTCTTCCCCCTGACAATCAGACCAGAGAGGTTCATCCCTCTTGTGTTGCTAAAGATTCCAGTTCCTAAATGGTCAAAGTGTCATGAAAATTTTAATATAATTTAATATTTATATGAAAATAAGCAAAGTCACTTATAGAAGTGCCCTCATTTTGCAGATTTCACACGTGACTGTGATGTCTGGAGAGATCAGACACTCACCATAGCCAAGGTCCCGCTCGGCCTCTTGCTGACACCATCCCCGTCAACGCTGGCTTGTAACTCTCCTGTCTGCTTCAAGTTTTATCTCCGTCCTTGACCCGCCTTTTGTGTTGGTCAATCATCCTCATGTAAACGCGATTGTTGCTTCCAGCTCTTTTCCCCTGCAATCCAACCAGAAGGAACTAACTGTCGTCTCTTGAAAATCTCATGCGGCTATAAATGCAGGATACAGTTAAGGGATCAGATCATGAAAGAAGAATTTTGCTCTGATGTCTTCCTTCACCTGACTCCAGCTTCTTGCCACACTTGCTGTGGTTCACACGCTACATGCTGCATGTAGAATTAAATTAAATGCCATTTATATTTTGTTTAAGTATCTTCTGGGAAAGAAAGAATAAAATCAATCTGAAGCCCGATTGGACACATCACATACACCATCTCATATGAAGTGTTACTAATGAGCATATATGTCTGAAATTTCAGACTATAAACTCATTAGTGACCTAGCTAAATGTGCCTAAAAAAAGATTTCGGAATTTTAATTATCAACGTGTTCATATTTTACCATATTTAAGCCTTCTCAGTATTGATATTTATTGAAATTTTGTGATAGCTAGTACAAATCAAATAGGATAAATAATATGAGGATGAACAGATGATTTATCTTAAATTATTTAACAAGAAGAATTGCTGATTTGCTCATTTCTTCAAATCTGGCATATGGAGAGAACTTTGGGTAATCTCTTCCTCATCTGCTATAAAGCCTATCTCCATCAGAAACAGTTTCATTCTGGTACAAATAAATTCATGATGGCAATGTAGGCTGTTAGCTCCTTGCCAAGGAATTCATATTTCAATAAGGTTGAAAGCCAGATTTAGGAAGTCAGGCTTGCAGGATAACATTTCAAACAAAAAAGGAAACTTGTAAACATTGTGTGTGTGTGTGTGAGAATTATTCTCTTCTCATATAATTAACGTGATATTAAGTTTTCTCTGTTTCGTTCTCCTCTTGGTTCCCAAATATGCATTTGATCCCCATCCATACAGGGTTGCCATAAGTGAGAGCTAATTTGATGTTATGTACCCACAGCAACATGTCCTAAGACGTTAGAATCCAATCTCTTTGAAGATCTGGAACAAGACTCCCATTTCACGGGAGCTCAGTTCTGCTGTACACATAAAAGACCCCCCAGAAGTTATTGGCAGAGTCGATGAATTTATTGTGACCACTTATTGAAGTACAAACAAAAGGGTCATGGGGTTGATTCTGACTCACAGACCCCTCCAAGGGCAAGGAGAGCCGCAGCTACCCAGGGGTGGTAGTTCTTCAAAGTGTTAAAATGCAAAGATGTCACCTAACCCTAGGGAATTATTTTCAATTATATCCAGTCACCTCATGCAGAGGAAGCAAATTGTTTTATATGGTTCTTCTAGCCAAACAAAATCTATGTAATTTCCACCAAACCACCTTTTCCTGCACAGGTCTGGGTAAATACCTCAAGGAAGGCAGGGATAAGATTCACCTGTGAGGCACTGTGAATAGATTTCAAGGTGAGGGCCATCCTTCTGAGTACAAAATAAGCTCTCTGAGAAGCAGGAGGAGTGATCTGACTACATTGTATCTGGGACACTGATGCAGAGACCCTCCTGGATCCAGAAGACAGCTGCAACATCAGAGGAGCAGTAGAACCAGCATCTGGGCTAGGAACAAGAGTGGTGGGTTCCCAGTCCACAGAGCAACTAAAGATAAAAATTTGGGGGCAGAAAACTGGCATGTAGAAGGTGGTTCTTCTGGACACTTAATCTGAGAGAGTTGTGTTTGCTGACTCAAGGGGCTTGAACTCTATTGCTTTAGGGCTGAACCATACAGCAGAGAGCCACATCCCTAACAGCCCTGAAAGAACTTTCTAACATGTCCTGACTAAACAGCTATCAGGGGGTACACTGTCCAAATA
>PVJH01045311.1:0-12471 GCA_004026705.1 Nesogale talazaci
GGAGGGGCTTGCAGGCCTTTGGACGGACCCCGCCGTGCCGATGGGAAGGGCGTCTGCTTGCATCTGGGGGAGCGGTGGGCACCCTGGGTGGCAGGGGTGGGGCCCTGGGCCAAAGAGAGTAGGTGTTGTGGGGTGGCTATGCCGTACCTTCCCCGGGTGGGGGTGGGGTGGTGAGGGACCTTCTTTGGGGCGAAGATGTCCGCCGCCCTTCTAGGGAGGCTGTTTGGGTAGGCAGAACCAACCTCAAGGCGGGGCAGGGTGGGACTGGGCTTTGGGCATGGGGGCGGGGGGCGTGGGACGCGGGCAGGGGCCTGGAGAGGAGGATGTCCCAGCAACCTTTGGGGAGGTGGTCTGTGAACTCTCCCTGCCCCCTGCCCGCTCTAGCCTTTGTTCCTCTGGGAACAGCCATGCAACCAGGTACCTCGACACCCACTCCTCCTGTCTTTGCAGGCCTTCCTAGTGGTCCTCCCTCTGCCAGTGTCTCACCAAGCCCGCCTCTCCTCTGTCCCCTGGACCCGCCTGGGTTCAGGGTGCACATCCTGAGAAGGGGGAGGGGGGACCTGGATAAAGGTCTAGGGCTGCTAGGACAGAGGTGGTGGGGGAGCGGTGAGAGAGGGGAAGTCAGTGAGTGGTCAGCCTCTTCCTCTGTTTGTGGAGTCACGAAAGGGCCGCCTGGCTGGTCTCCAACCTTCTCCCTGGAGATCCCAGGCCCAGGGCAGGAAGGAACCATCATTGTTTATGACTTGACCGGAGCCCTCTCCTGCTCCCTCCCCTCTCTGCCAAGCCCTGGGTGGGGCCCGCTGGCCTTGGACTACCCCCTGGTCAGGCCCCACACCGTCCACGTCAACAGCTCCCTGGCCCTTTCAGCTCGGCTTACGACCAAGTGCGGAAGACCCGGGTGGCCATCAAGAAGATCAGCCCCTTCGAGCATCAGACCTACAGCCAGCGCACGCTGCGCGAGATCCAGATTTTGCTGCGCTTCCGCCACGAGAATGTCATCGGCATCCGGGACATCCTGAGGGCACCCACCCTGGAAGGCATGAGGGATGTGTATCCTTGACCTGGGTCTGGGGGAGGCGTGGGCATTCTCGCACTTCCCGTCTCCTTCCCACCCGCCCTCCAAAACAAAACCCAGTCCCAGAAACATCCCAGCCGGAGGGGCCACAGAGAGGAGTGGGGCCCGCTGTGGCCAAGCCGCTTTGAGTTCATTCTTTCTGGGCCACACCGAACCGTCTATGGGAGCTTTGTCTTCTGACATCTGCCGTTCTGTGACACGACCCGGCCTCTGCCCACAGTGGGTGCTGGCTAACAGATGGATGATTCTTCCCCCTCAGGGCCTCGGCCTGGAACGAAGCCTGCTAAGATCTAAACTCACTGCTGCCCTCCAGTCCATTTAGAGCCGAGCCCCAAAGGACAGACCAGAACTGCCCCTGTGGGTTTCCCAGGGTGTACATTTTTGCAGGAACAGAACGCCTCTTCCGTGACCCGCTGGCCGTGGGGTTAGCAGCCCGCCTCTGGAAGAGGGCTGCCTTTTCTTGAGGGCCTCCGGTGTGTCAGGCGCTTTACCTGCTGCCCAACACCGTGATGCCCCCAAGCAGTGCCCTCCTGCTCCCCCCAGTTGGCCTCTGAGCACATCAGCACCCTTTCAGAAGCCCTCCAGAGGGAGACTCAGGAAACCTGCTGCTGCCCTGTCCCCTCTGACAAATAGTCTGCCTTTCCTCTGGAACTCCCGCTCAGGGCCCCACCCCAGTCACTTCTGGGCTTGAACCTTGCCCAGGGAGGGACAGAGTAGCCTTTGTGGTCGTCCCCTGGTGTCACTTTCCTAGTTTGTTGTCTACTCCCTGCCTGGCTCGAGGGCTCTGGTTCTCAGTCACCTGTGATACCCAACCCCCCCCCCCCCCACGCACACGGGCGCGGGGACACACACACACACGAGCTCCGCCCAGGCGTGAGGATTTGTTTTGTTTTTTGGGGCATCACTGCTCTCCGGTGGTGGGAGTAGGAGGCCCAGCCCCACTGCTGGAATTGAACCTCCGTCCCAGTGGGCCGCAGTCCCGCGCACAACCACGACGCCACCGGGGCTCAGCCCCAGGCGTGAGGATTTGTACTGCAGTGTCCACAGCCCCCCGCCCGCACCGGGCAGGAAATCCCTGTGCTCATCGCCAACTTGCAGTGGCACCTGAAACCGGCCGCAGGTCTCTTACCCACCCCCCAGCCCTAAAGCGGCAGGTGTGGCCCAGATGTCCTCAGAAGCGGCTTCCCAGGCGGATTGGGAAAGACGATGGGGACCCATTCCTCCAGGACAAGCCCAAGTGCATGTGTTTCCTTCTTTACTTAATCACCAATATCTGTCTTATCTCGAAATAATCCACGTGCGTTTATTCCGCAAGCTTCTGATTGGGGACCGCAGCAACCCTTGCGGCGGCGGGAATGTGCCGCAGGGAATGCCACCTCGCGTTTCTTGCACAAACCCATCCCCATAAGGCAGGCATTTAAAAATAAGCAAATATTTATCTCAGGCCAGATGGCGCCGTTCGCATTATCTCATTTAACCCTCTCCACAGCCACGCGGGGCAGACGCTGCTCATCAGGGTCCTTGGTGCTGGCTGAGTGCTTAGCGTGCGGCTGGCTGCTCCACCAGGGCCCCCTCACCCCAGCCCGGCGACCACCTGCTAAAGAACAAGTATCGCATGGCCCCGCGCCCGCCTCCACCCCTCTCTCTCTCTCTCTCTCTCTCTCTCACACACACACACACACACACACACACACACACACACACACAGTTTTACCACAGAGGAAACAGGTACAGACCGATCCCAAAGCCAGGAAAGGAAGGAGCAGAGGTGGCATAGTGGTTATACACTGGACTGCAAGCCACAAGGTCAGAGGTCTGAAGTCACCAAGCTCTCTGAGAGTGAAACAGGGGCTTTGTCCTCCCGTGAAGAGTTACGTCTCAGAAGCTCCCCGGGGCAGTCTGCCCTGTCCTAGAGGGTCACTGCATCAGCATTGGCTAGATGGCCGTGGGTTTGGTTTGCATGGAGGAGGGATCTCCAGGGTCAGTGCTCGTCCACCGTGAAGTTCTCCTGCTTCTTAGAAAGGCGGGAAACTGTGCCCTACAAGGACAACGCCATTCTCATGGCCACCGAGATCTGATGAAGCCCCCCACCCCCCCCTCCGCCTGCCCCAGCAGGTGGGCCGGGTCGGGCGAGTCCTATGGGCTGGAGTCCAGAGGGTCCAGCTGGGGAGGGCAAGCCGGCTGGTCACCAGCACCTATTCTCCTTAACCTCATGCCTCCTGCTCCCCGCTGGCTCCACTCTCAGCTACATCGTGCAGGACCTGATGGAGACCGACCTGTATAAGCTGCTCAAAAGCCAGCACCTCAGCAACGATCACATCTGCTACTTCCTCTACCAGATCCTGCGGGGCCTCAAGTACATCCACTCGGCCAACGTGCTCCACCGCGACCTGAAGCCCTCCAACCTGCTCATCAACACCACCTGTGACCTGAAGGTCCGTCCGCCTCGGAAGTTCCCCCGGGGGCTTGATTCCAGGAGTCCTGATGGGCTGGAGTCTGCCCTGCACCCTGCCCCTGCCCCTGCCCCTGCCCCTGCCACAAGAAGTCCTCCCAGGGCCGGGAGCACCCAGGGCTTCTCCTTAACCCGAGAGGCATGTCTAGCTGACTGCAGGGGAAGGGAGTGGGACAATCTTGCCACTGGCTTCCTGTTCTCGTGGCCAAAGGGCATGGTAAAGGTTCTAGAAATTCCTTGAGGCCCTGGCTGTCAGGGGACAGCTTCCTGGGGGGCAAGGTCTGGGGACAGGAGTTTGTTTATGGGAGGAGTTTGTTTATGCCTGTCCTCCCTCTGAGTGGCTAGGGCTGACAGTGACCTTGCTTTGTGGAGACAGACGGACTGCCTGGGGCAGGTCGGTGCCCAGCAGAGGAAGTGGGGAGCCACTTCCTGATTTGCTCAGACTGTCTAGGCCAGGGGTTCTTAACCTGTGGGTCGTGACCCCTTTGTGTGTGTGTGTGGTGTGTGTGTGGGGGGGTGTTGAAATACCCTTTCCCAGGGACCTCCTGATCTCGAACAGTAGCAAAATGGCAGCTTTGACATAGCAATGAAAATAATTTTAGGGGCTGAGCCCCGGTGGCATAGTGGTTGTGCGCAGAACTGCGGCCCACTGGGTTGGAGGTTCAAATCCAGCAGTAGCTCTCCAGGAGCCAGGCTGGGCCTCCTACTCCCACCAGAGGGCAGTGATGCCCCCCAAAAAACAATTTTATGGTTGGGGGGGGTGTCACCACAACATGAGAAATTATATTAAAGGGTTGTGGCATGAGGAAGGTTGAGAACCCCTGGTCTAGGCCTGAGCAGCCTTTTGAAGAGGGCTTCCCAAGCCAGGGGGCCAGGCCAGGCCACGACAGAGAAATGGGACGGCTTGGGGACATGGAGGCCTGGCCCTGATTTCCAGATCTGTGATTTTGGCCTGGCCCGGATCGCCGACCCGGAGCACGACCACACAGGCTTCTTGACAGAGTACGTGGCCACCCGCTGGTACCGAGCCCCAGAGATCATGCTCAACTCCAAGGTAGGGAACTGCCCGGCCTTCCCGGGAGGGGGCCAGGTCCCGGGAAGACCCTCACCCCCACCACACACACACACACACACACCCCTCCCAGTTCACCTGAGCGGGAGCCCCCACAAGCCCCTGCCCTCTGCCTCCTTGGGGCAGGGTGGTGGATGTGGTGGGAGGGGGTCGGGGGAGGCCCCTGACCACAGGACTGCATCTGAGGCTGCCTCTTCTCCCAGGGCTACACCAAGTCCATCGACATCTGGTCAGTGGGCTGCATCCTGGCCGAGATGCTCTCCAACCGGCCAATCTTCCCGGGCAAGCACTACCTGGACCAGCTGAACCACATTCTGAGTGAGGGCTCCGGCCAGCGGCGGGAGGGGGGCAGCATCGCAGGGTCGGTGGGCCAGGAGGGGCCGTCCCTAGTGAGCCCCCCGTCACATCAGGGCCGTTGATCCCGGCAGTAGAAATGGTGCCCCTAGGTGACCGACAGGAAGCACAAGGCGAAACTCCGCCCCTCTGAAGAACTCCAGTCAGAATCTGAGCCCAGGGTTCCCAGGAAGGGCTTTTCGCCACCTCAGGGCTGGGGGGCTTCTGAGGGCCTGGCCAGGCCTCATCCCAGGAGGGGAGCCAATCCCTCACCTGGGTACCCGCCCTACCTGCAGGTATTCTGGGCTCCCCGTCTCAGGAGGACCTGAACTGCATCATCAACATGAAGGCCCGGAATTACCTGCAGTCTTTGCCATCCAAGACCAAGGTTGCCTGGGCCAAGCTTTTTCCCAAGGCAGACGCCAAAGGTGAGAGGTCCAGGGAGTGCTAGGGGCGGGGAAGCCCCTGTCCTGTCAGACAGCTGCCTGACTTAGCATGGAAAGGGCTTGAAAGTCAATAAGCGGCCATCTAGCTCAGAAGCAACAAAGCCCCCATGGGAGAAGCACACCAGCCTGTGTGACCACGAGGAGTCACAGGGATCAGGCATCACAGAACTAAAAATTATACCATTATAAATGGGGGGAGTACAGATTGGGGACCCAAAGCCTATCGGTTGGTGAAGCGACATCCCTTTACAAAGGGGTCACAGGGAAGAGATGAGCCAGTCAGGATACAGTGTAGCAACGATGAAATATGCAACTTTCCTCTGGTTCTTAAATGCTTCCTTCCCCCACTGTCATGAGCCCCATCCCACCTTACAAATCTGGCTAAACCAGGGGATGTGCACTAGAGCCTGAAACATGGGAATTCAGGACAGATGAACCCTTCGGGGGTGAGAGTGGTGATACCAGGAGGGCGGGTGGAGCAGACAGGGGGAACCAATTGCAGGATCTACATATGACTTCCCTCAGACAACAAGGAAGTGGGTGAAGGGACACATCAGACAGTGTACAATATGACAAAAAGTGATAATTTGTAAATTATTAAGGGTTCTTGAGGGAAGGGGAATGGGGAGGGAGGGGAACATGGGGAGCTGATACCAAGGCCCTAAATAGGAAGAGGATGTTTCGAGACTGATGACGGCAACAAATGTACAAATGTGGTCTGCATACAATAGATGTATGTATTGATCGTGGTAAGAGGTGTATGAAATCCCAATAAGATGATTTTTAAAATGAAAGAAAAGAAAGGGAACCCGGAGGCCCTGTGGTTAAGCACTGGACTGCCAGCTGCAAGGTCAGCCGTTCAAAACCACCAGCCTCTCTGAAGGCGAAGCCTGGGCTCCCTTCTCCCAGAAACTCCTAGAGGTCAGTCTGCCCTGCAGTGCCCTGTCCGGTCAGGTCAGGTCAGGTCAGGTTGGGTGGCCGTGAGTCAGAATGGACTGATGTCCGGGAGTCCGTGTGGGTTCCAGGCACCGGCAAGCAGAATGACGCTCCTAGGAGCTCCCGCAGCCTTGCTTTTGACCCCTGACCCTTGCCCTTTCGCTAGCCCTTGAACTGTTGGACCGGATGTTGACCTTTAACCCCAACAAGCGGATCACCGTGGAGGAAGCACTGGCCCACCCCTACCTGGAGCAGTACTATGACCCCACGGACGAGGTGGGTCCATGGCCAGCCGCCAGGTGGGCGCGTGGGCAGCGGGCAGCCCCAGTGCCAGTCTGAGCCTGCCCCTCCGCCCCCACAGCCCGTGGCTGAGGAGCCCTTCACCTTCGACATGGAGCTCGACGACCTCCCCAAAGAGCGGCTGAAGGAGCTCATTTTCCAGGAGACCGCCCGCTTCCAGCCTGGGGCCACAGAGGCCCCTTAGCCCGGACGGTGCCCTGCTCCCTGGGGCCTGGTGAGTGTGCCCCACTGCCCAGGCACAGGCTCACCGATACCCCAGTGCCCATCAGGCCTCTGGGCAGAGCCTCGCTCACCTCACACCTAGGGCCACCCCTTCGGGTGGGGCAGTCAGACCAGGGCCCAGCGCTGCCAGACCCACTCCTGTTCACCCCGACCTCCGCTAGGCCTCGCAGGTCCCCTGAGGTCATGGAGGGTCCCCTCCACAGCTAAGGGGCAGAGCCAGCCTCTGGCTCCCCAGGTGGGCAGTGACTGCAGGGGGTGGGGAAGGAGGAGCCCAGCGCAGCCCACCTGCCCCAGGTCCCCGGGGTCCCTCCCTCCTGCCCTCCGAGCTCAGCAGTTCACTGTCCTCTGGGGCTGCCCCCACCCAGGCACTGCTGGATCCTTCCTGACTTTCAGCAGCCTGGGCCCAGGGGAGCACAGACAGCCTGGTCCAGAGCCCAGCTCTCCCGCTGAGAGCTTGGCATTGACCCTGAGAGAAGCAAGCAGGGGCTTACGACGTCGTCATCGGCCCAGCCGTCCCCTCCTGACAGGCGTCCCCGGGCAGGGCTGGATCCTGCAGGCGGGGCCTAAGACAGCCCCAGGCCACGGAGCAGACACGGAGGCCACGTGCAGCTAGCCTCCTGCCCTGCTGGGAAGAGGAGGTGGGAGGGTGAGCTGGGGCCCAGGCTCTGGCAGGGCCTTCCATGGGTGCTAACCATTCTTTGCCGCCTGTCGCCTCTAGGCCCTGCCTCCTGACCACCCTGCTGCTGGACTGTTAGAACATGGACACTGCCCCGCCCAGCCCCCCGGGGGTCCCACCAGGCCGGGGAAGACTTGGCCGCCCTTCGCACCTTGTGCTTGGAGCTGCCTGCTGTGGGCAGGCCCCCAGCCCTTCCATCTTTCTGCCTTCCTTCCCCTGGATCTGAGGGGCTCAGTGGACCCCGAAGCAACCCCCGCCCCCAGCTCTGCCTGCGTCTCCCCCAGCGCCCCCAGTCTCTGATCCTGGAATGGAGGGGCCCTGCCGGCCCTGACACTTATTAAGGGGGGCGGGGGCAGCGAGAGGAAGGTTGGGGGGGGGGGGCAAGCCCAGCCTTATCCCTCTCACCACGTCGGAACGTGCCCCGTCTCTCTTCAAGGAAACTCCCCGCATCTCAAGGGCTAGCATCCCTGAGGGGCAGGCCCAGGCCTCAGCCCCTGTCCCCTGCAACAGCTGCCACGGTGACCCCCCTGCTGCTTCTGTGTGTGGATGGCCCGAGGGGGGAGGGGGCCCACGGTGAGCCCCGCGCCCGCCACCTCCCGGTGCCTGTGTCTAATATATAAATACAGAGGTGTGTACAAGGACTCCTGGCTCTGTCTGTGTTCCTCGACGCCCCGCACGGGGCCCCGTGCTCACGAGATGGGCTGCCACCCTCAAGGTCCACGGTTCGAAACCAGCAGCTGCTTCTCGAGAGGCGGGGGGAGGGGGATGGCTTTCCACTGCCGAGGAGAGTGTGGGTCTGAGAAACCCGCGGGGGCCGTTCCTCCCCATCCTGTAGGGTCACCAGGAGTGTGCTTGTGGTACTCCCTGGTGACCTGCGACCACCGCCCCACCCCGCGGGCCACCTGTGAGGAATCCCAGGGTCCTAGCAAGAGCAGGATCCTTTTGTCCCTGAGTCACCCAGCTCACCACCTCCAGTGGTATCGCGTCTGACTATGGGGGTGGGGGAGTGGCTCCGGGGCGACACGGGTCCCTACACACCCCTGGATTCTTGGGAAGGGACAGTGGCGAGTGCTTTGTGTCCCTGGGCCATGAGCACCCAGCCTACACAAGCAGATGGCGGCAGGCACCCTGGGGCGGGCACTTCCTCTGCCCTGTGGCGTGGCCACCTTGAGGAGGACGGGGATGTGGAGGCGAGGCCCGGGTATATCAGACTGGGTCACCTCGCTCGCTGCTGCCCTGAGTCTGCAGCCTGGCCCCCAGCCAAAAGCAGGCTGAGCCGGTCCCAGGGGCGTGGTGACGACCAGTCGCTGAGCCTGCCCAGCAGGCAGTGAGACAGCCCCAGTCCACCGGGGACAGAGCTCGGGCAGGCAGTGAGGCAGTCCAGTCCACCGGGGACAGAGCTCGGGGGAGCCGGCGCTCCGGCAGCGGCGTGACCATGAGCCCCACGCTGTACTACGCCCTGCCGGCCACCGTGGGCTGCTACGTGATGCTCTCCCTCTTCTTCCTGCGCCGCCCGCGCCTGCTGCACACGCCCTGGGTCAGGACCTTCACGTCCACGCTGGTGGCGCACCGAGCAGGTGAGCTGCGTGGGGGCCATGGGGGAGAGTGGGGATTGAGACAGGTGTGCATAGGGGAGCCAGGGCTGGGGGGTGCCAGGCAGGTATCCCAGAGGCAGGATTCTGGAAAGGAGGCCCAGGTTCTAAGGTGAGAGAGAGGGGGGGTGGGCAGAGTGATACCAGGAAGTAGACTGCGTGTGGATGGGGTGATGGGGTAAGGGATAGAGGGATAGTGGGTGAGGGCCGGCCAGGCTTGGGGACCCACGCCTCCGCCACCCCGTGCAGGCTCTGGGGAGAAGCTGGAGAGCACCATGGAAGCCATGGAGAAGTGAGTATGCCCGCCCGACCCAGGCCTGCCATGGATGTCACATGTGTGTGGTGTGACAGGCCCCTGGGGTGGGGGTGGGGGTGGGGGTTCACAAGGGTTAACTGAGCACCCCGGAGCTGGGCAGTGTGGAGCCTGCACATTCCACCTTGGCCACTGTTTCCTCCCACCACCACCTCCCCCCAGCTTCCATCGGTCCATGTGATCTAGCCCCCACCCCCCCACCCCCACCACCACGCTGACCTTTGCCCCCGTAGTGCCAAGGCCCAGAGAGCAGACCTCCTGGAGCTGGACTGCGAGCTGACCAAGGATGGCGTGGTGGTGGTATCCCACGACAAGAACCTCTTACGCCAGTCCGGCCTGAATCGGGACGTGGACAGCCTGGACTTTAAGGTGGGCCTGATTCCGGGGCTACCCCCTCCCCGCTGGGGCCACCCCTCGGAGAGTCCCCACGCCCCCATTCCTGTCTCCTGGCGACATCCCCCATGCTCTCTCCCCCCCAGGACCTGCCTCTCTACAAGAAGAAGCTGGAGGTCTACTTCTCGCCTGGTGAGCCCCTGCACTGTGACCGGGGCGGGAGGGGGGCCCCCCAAGCCCGGCCCCAGTCCCCGCCCTGGGGCCCCAGGGAGCGAGAGCGATCTCGGCCACCTGCCGCCCTCTCTTCCCCTGCGGATGCGCCCCCATCCCTCGGCCTCCCTGCTGCCCTGACTCCTCTCCCCCCCCCCCCCCCCCCCCCCAGGTCACTTTGCTACCGGGTCTGATCGGCACATGGTGGCCTTGGAGGACGTCTTCCAGAGGTTCCCAGGGATGCCCGCCATCGTGGAGGTGAAGGAAGAAAACGACGAGCTCATTGGCAAGGTGCGGCTGGTGCCGGGGACAGAGGGGAGGGGCCCGGGGGTGGGAGAGCCGCCTGACAGCCCTGGGCCGCGCCTCTTCCTCCCAGATAGCAGACCTGGCCCGGCGCTTTGGGCGAAACGAGATCACCGTGTGGGCCTCGGAGAAGAGCTCCATCATGAAGAAGTGCAGAGCCGCCGTAAGCCCACGCCCTCACCCCAGCCTGGGTTCCCGCCGGCCCTCCCTGCCAGCAGCTGGGGTCCCGCCCGCCGGAGGAGCCCAGGCCAGAGGGACCAGGAAAGGTTCTGGAAGCTTGTGACCTGAAGCAAGGTCTCCAAGGGGAGGTAGTGGAGTGGGGGACAGTAGGGGGGTGGGGGGGAGAGGGCAGTGTGATGGGTGGGAAAGATGGATGGGGCTGTGCCTGGCCTCACATCATGGGCCAAGGTACGGCTTTGACCCTCAGCTATTAGGCAACCGCCAAGTGTCCAAGGTTGTTCCCCCTACAGCTCCTCCCTCTCACCCCTGCCCTGTCGCTCCAGAACCCCGAGATGCCCTTCTCCTTCACCATATGCCGAGGAGTCTGGATACTGCTGCTGTATTGCTTGGGGCTCCTGCCCTTCATCTCGATCCCCGAGCGCTTCCTCTTTACCTTCCTGCCCACCATCATCAACAGGTACCACAGGCCTCTGGGAGAGCCCCCTCGCCCAGGGCCCCCTCGCCCAAGCCGTGGAGGCAGGAAGAAAATGATCTCCCCAGCTGCCCCTCAGACCTTACCCCAAGGTCTGTGGAAGGCAGTGACTTGTCTAGGATGCCCAGAGACCAACTTAGATGTCAAACCCATCGGGCTGCCATTCAGTTCCTTCTGACGCACGGTGACCCTACAGGGCAAGGGAGAACTGCCCCTGTGGGCTTGAGAGAGAGAGAGAGAGAGAGAGAGAGAGAGAGAGAGAGAGAGAGAGAGAAACTCTTTTCTTAAGATACTGTGGCTTTATTGTAGAATGAGGCATTGAAACAGCTAAACATAGGACTGAGCCCCCGTGGCGTAGTGGTTGAGTGCGGGACTGCAGCCCACAGGGTTGGCGGTTCAAATCCACCAGCAGCTCTCCAGGAGCAAGACTGGGCCTCCTACTCCCACCAGGGGGCAGTGATGCCCACACACACAAAAAGAAAGAAACAGCTAAACAGATCCATCACTGGGCAGTGAGGCAGCTGCCTCCTCCTTCAGTTCTTGGAGTTACTAGAGCAACGTGTCAGTTGATTCTTATAAAAGCACAAGCTTTTGCAGGACTTCAGTCTCTGCAAGGCATGCTCTGGCACAACACCAAGGTGCCCCGTCAGATGCGACTCCAAACATCACACCTAGCGCCTGGGCGGTGGCAGCGCCCCTCCCCCTGCGGCCTGTAGGATGCTGGGAGCCTCTGGAGGAGTGTGAACAGTATCGGGGAGGAAGAAGAGGAGGAGGAGGAGGAGGAGGCAGTGCGTGTGTCTGGCACGGGCGAGGTCCACCCAAGTTGTGCAGCGCCAGCCTGCACGTGCCGTTGGGGCAGATGCAGTAGGGACGTCTGGGGAAGCCTGTGATGGGGTCTTGCGATGGACCCCACCCAGGCTGGGGCTGCAGCTCCCTGGCGTGGGCCCTGCGACATGCCCCTGGGCTGGATTTTCCCGGACGCACAGCCAGACAACTTCTTCACTGTGGCAGCTCTCCCTGGCACTGCTGCCCTCCCCACAGAAGGCAGGCCGCGCCCAGGGAGATTGCCAGGTGGTGTGGTTATCCGATCACCGGGAGTCGAGCTGCCGGAAGCTGTCTCCGATCTGTACCCCAGGCGGCTCCCCTCATGAGGACCCAAGGGGCTGGCAGGTCAGTCAGCAGGCCTTTGTCTGCTGTGGCGAGCCGCTAACTCGTGACGGGAGGAGAGAGCCTCCTCTTTCTCCCCCAGAGCAGCCGGTGGCTTTGAACTAGGAACCTACTTCATCGTTAGGAGCAGACTCATAATCACCCTCCCCGCCAGGCCGCCTCACAGATATTAGAGAAGCCGTGGGGGGAAACCCATCCAGGACACAAAGGAAGCCGCTCTGGGCCATCACGTCAGGGCGTGCCCTCCCCTCCCCTTCCCCCCACCACCCCCCCACCCCCGGCTTGGCAATGACAGGCCAAAGTTTGCTGGTGTGGCATTGGAGGGCGGGGTTCATTCATTCATTCATTCATCTGCCAAGTTCAGGTTGGCCTGGGGCAGGTAGGCGTAC
>PVJH01045312.1:0-12462 GCA_004026705.1 Nesogale talazaci
ATGTAATTCAAGTGTCATCCTTTGTAAGTCCTCTGTTCAGGTTATTTGCCCACTTCCAAAGAGGGTTATTAAAATTTGTCTTGTAGACTTGTACAATTTTATAGATTTTAGTAATTAGTTCTTTGTCTGTTATGACCTTACTAAATATGCTTTCTCTGTCTGTGGACTCTCTTTTTACTCTTTTAATTAAGTTTTTTGATGTACACAAGTGTTTTATTTTTAATAGGTCATCTATTGTATCTTCTGTGAAGTGTGTTTCCTTTACTATTGTTTCTGATAGCTTATGCATTCCCTGCATAAGTATTTCCAGCTTTGTCCCAGCTTTCTCATTAATGAGCCTGATAAATTTGGTTCTAAATTTACATTTAGAACTTTGAGACATTTTTGAGTTTGTTTTTGAACATGGCATGAGATATTGGTCTTATTTCCTTCTTATGCAAGTGGATAGCTAGCTTTTCCCACATCATTTATTGACTCTTTTTTCCATTTTATATTTTTTAGATTTGATCAAAGATTATTTGACTGTATGAAGATTTTGTGTTCCAATCTTTTGATACACTATATTTTCATTCTCATTTCTTTCAAGATATCTATTGATTTTGTTCTTTATTTTCTCAATTAGACATTGATTCTTAAGTAAAGTGTTGCTCAATTTCTATATTTGATACTTTGGACTTGATTGCTATCTGGTTGATTTTTCATTTTATGGCATAATGATCTGAGAAGATGGTTTGCATTATATCATTATTTTTAAACTTTTGTAGCTTGTTTTATTACTTAAAATATTATGTATCTAGAACAGGTAGAATGGGTGCAATAGAAGGAAGTGAAATGAACTTTTGTTGGTTGAAATTATTTATGTATATATTTGAGATTGTTGGGGTTTTTTAGTTTTCATTTTCTTTCTAGTTGATCAGTCTTTAGTTTAGAGTTATTTATTGAAATCTCCTAGTGTTGTATTATTATTTATTTATCTACTCATGACTTTTTCAATTTTTTTGACTTTTTTAATATTATTGACATATAATTTCCATATTTCACAATTCAATAGCTCAATCATATCAGAAAATAGTTGTACAATCATCACCACAATCAATTTAGAACATTGTCTTGATTTTTTTAAATTTATGTTTCTTGGCAGAAGGGAGAGACCATCCCTGCCACGGGGAAGGGCCATCACTTAGGAAACAAGCATGGAATGGATACTGGGACCCAAATCACATCCGCGAGCCCACACCGCTGAGGCAAGGGCAGGAGCGAGTGTGTGAGGGCGAACTGGACTCTGCACCTCCGGCCCTTCCTACCAAGCAGGCAGCAGAAAGAGAAGCTAGGGGCCCTCGGACAGAGCGAGAAGAGCGGTCCCATTCACCATGAATGTCCATACCTCCTCTGGCACCTATTAGGTCCGGTTCACGAGAGTTCCACAGATATTTTAATTCTTCTAGTCAATTACTTGCTTCACATTTCCTTCCCACCTCCACTCCTATACCCACAAGGAGCCATTAATACAGTCACTGCCTCTATAGATTTGCCTATCCTAACTTTCTTATACAGAAAATATTACCGACAAACAAAAACTAATGCCAATTACAAAGTAAAACGGATAAATATCTCAATAAAAAGAAAGCAAAAATATTAAAAGTCAAATGGATCAGGGAGATCAAATGATAGGGTGCTAAATTTTCACCTAACTGCATCTGCAACAATCCAGTTTGTGATACATTCTGCATGATAACAAGATTAATCACATGCCTGGGGATCGATCCAGGTGCTACTCTTTCACTTAAAATCTAAACAAACAAAATTGCAAAGGCTTTAAATGGGTCAAAAAGGTAGTCAAATGATAAACTTATATTTTAACCTATCTATGTCTAAAATAGTAGGGTTAACAATGTCCTTTGTCTGATTTTTTTAAAAAAGGTTTATTATAAAAAATCATATCATTGTGAATGAGGAGGAGTGCAGAGTGGGGACCCAAAGCCCATCTGTGGGCATCTGGACATTCCCTCACAGAAGGCGTGGGAGGAGATGAGGCTGTCAGGGTGCAGTGTAACAATGATGAAACATACAATGTTCCTCTAGTTCTTGAATACTTCCTCCACCCCCATGCTGCCACTCTATCATGATACCAGTGCTACCTTACAAATCCAGTTACTGGAGGATGTACACTAGTACAGATAAGAACCAAAAACACAGGGAATCCAGGCCAGAAGAACTCCTTAGGACCCATAGTGAGAGGGGCAATAATGAGAGGCTGGAGAGAAGGTGGGATAGAAAAACAGAACAGATTGCAAGAATCTACATAAGGCCTCCTCCCTGAGGGACGGACAATAGAGAAGTGGGTGTGGGGAGACCCCGGATGGTGTAAGATATGACAAAATAATAATAATATCTAAGTTATCAGGGGTTCATGGGGGAGGGGAGAGCAGGAAGGGAGGGTAAAAATGAGAAGTGGATGCCAGGGACTCTAGCGGAAAGCAAGTGTTTGGGGAACGATGATGGAAACAAATGTATAAAAGTTCTTGACACAATGGATGTATATGTGGATTGTGATAAGAGTTGTATGAGCCCCCAATAAAATGATTTTTTTAAAAGGTTTATTCATATCTTGTAACTATGATTAGAAGTTTATTCTTAGGAGACTTACCACATCTGTGAACCTGGAAAATGGTGTTGGGTTCCCACTATTCTCCATAACTTCGGTAAATTAGGTGTCTACTATGTAACCTCTGATCTCATTCCCTCCTTCAGATGTGGATTTTATTATTTTTAGCCTTTGGATCACACAAGCGAGTGTGCTTCTTCCATGTGGATTTCACTGACACCATACTCAGATGACTGCTAGTTTATAAATAAGACTTTACGACCACAGATGCTATTTTTCCCTTTATCCAGACATCAGCTAGTTTCTTCACAGAAATACCCTTTGTACTGATCCTCATCTCAAGTAATAATTTATAAAGCTGTTAGGTCTTACCTCATTGATTCACAAACTAAACCAGTTTACATTGTTTCTTTTGGACTCTCTGAAATTGATAATGTGTTATTATCTAAAAATTGCCACTCTCTCTACACTTCTTTTATATGTTTACTTTTTCTCTTCTTTACATGTTTTATTAAATTCCTTCATAATTAAATTCACATACATTTCAATCATTCAACCATATTAACCAATCCTCACAATCAGTTTCAGAACATTTTATCCTACTGTGTTTACTTCCCCATGTGCCTCTCTCTTAGGAAATTGTTAATTTGTCTATATAAATCTACCTATCCTGGATCTCATATACAGAAAATCATACAAAATACAAAGCAAAGCAATCATGATGAAACAAAACAGAAAATTATCAATGAAAATTAAAGCAGATAATATTAAAAATATTTTTAAAGGGTTAAATGGAAATAAAATGACAATGTGTTACATTTTAACCTAACTATTTTGGCCATAATCTATTTTATAGTACTCTCTGTCTGTTAGCAAAGCTATTCACACTTCTAGGCTATGATCCAAAGGAATTCACTGGAGGCTTTTTTCCTGTGGGACTCCTGAAAGTGTATTTGAGGGTTCTGCTGTCATCCACAGACTATTTTTTTGCATCAAAGTTTTTTAAAATCCAGAAGAATCAATAGAATCACGGAATTCAGTTCAGTCCCAGGCACCCTGTTTGTGGGAACTATTCATATTTTCTCCAAAATATTCATTAACCAATAATATTTAAATATGTTAATAATAAATATGCAAATTTGAATAACTAATGCAAATTGGTAATAGTAAATGTAATTCAATATTTGAAAAGAAAAAGATGGACATCTAATATGCTACTATTATGTTTAGAAGATATTTGAATAATCTACATCAAGTAATAGAAAAATTGTCTTCAAAGAGAATTTTTATCATTTAGTTGAGTAATGGAAAATTTTCATTTTTTCTCCTCTCCTCATCAAACTCTAGTAGAGATAAAGTACCGGTTGACTTATGGATGGACCACAAAAAAGAGGGTTGTGTTAAAGCTGATGACTTTTGAGACATGCCACGCCCAAATGTTAAAAGCAATATTATGAAAAAGCAAATTGTCTTTCCTTTAAAAATGCATTATCTTAGTTACCATATTTTTCAGACCAAGGATACACCCAGTTTTTAGAGTAGGAAAACAAGAAAAAATATTCTGAACCAAATAGTACCACTAAACTCAATTATTTAATAAAGTAAAGCAAAATATGGTAATATTTAACAGCATGAACTCAACAGTGGTGTTAAGAACCATCATCACTTTCATTAACAAATGAGGGGAGGAGTGCGCTAGGTGCTATGCCAATCGTGACCTGACTAACATTGAGACCTCAAGAGGTGGAACTTCCCCTGAACACACAGCAATCCACAGCATTCGAACAGCAGCAAACAGGAAGTGGTCACAAAGGATCATAACCAAATGTTCTGGGGTATGACACCTTTGGACCATAAAGTGCACCCTTGTGGGGTGCCCCTAAGTGGGGGCACTTAGGGGGGAGGAAAGATGTGTCCTATGGTTGGACAAATACAGTAATTTGCAATGTTTGAAAATGTACATAAAAAAAATCTATGAGAGATATATCATAGCTAGTTAGAGATTTGCTACCAAAGAAATACACAGTTACATTTAAGGAAACACATGCACGTATAAAACTACTGAGGGAAAAAAATACTACTGAGGAAGACCTTTGGTAGAACTAAGAAAAAAATTAATAAACAATAAAATCATGAAATAAAGGGAAGATTATCTATGAATTGGGGAACTAAAAACAAAGTATAGATAATAAAATTAATAGCACTAGATGATACAGACCAAATTTATTAAAAGATGTATTCATTAATGGAAATTTTCCCTGCAGTTATTTCTCTAGCTAGCATACATTTCTTCTACATTTTATTACCAAACACTTTGTTATCTACTCAAAATGGATCCTTATCCTTAATTTTTTAAAATCAGCACAACAATCTATCTCTTATCAATCTGTTACACTGATTTTTGTCAACATAAATAATCCTAATTCTAATTAAGGAATCTTAAATCATTAAAAACTTAATACATAAGTTGATTTAACATAGGCAATGTTTTTGCCTTCTTGAAGTTCATATTTACTTGGGTTTTAGTACAATTGTCTCTGCTTGTTCCCTGCCTACTTTAAGGGTCTGTGTGTACATGTTTCCTGTTCTAACTTCCCAATGTCTCAGCCTCCTAACCTAACCTTTCGTCTTCTCTCTTCTCCATTCTTCTTATTATTTCTAGTGTCCTGGGTTTAAATATCAATTATATGCTTAGCCTCACCTCAATTTTTAATATGCATTAAGATTTTACACTATTGATTTTATAGTCTGTCTTCTTTAGATTGTTTTATCTCATTTGGGGCAATTCCATCTTCACATTTCTTCTGGTTAAAAACAACAAAAGATGTAACATATAAATAAACAATAAGAGGCAACAATTTGGAATCATCCCTGACCATTAACCCCTTTATTTCAATCATCATATTCAATATTCTAACAGGGCTCATCCCTCAGGTTACCATTTTCAAAATATGTGTCTGTGCTTTAAATATTACCCTCACTACTGCTGTAACTCTGTTCTCAATAATGAACACTCCTATATATTTTTGAAACATTCTTTTATTTGTATTCATTATTTTTATGTGCAATTAGTGAATACTAATATTCACTTTAAATTTAAACTTTGGTCGAATATAGGCTTTCAGGTTTTCAGAACATTTCTCTTTCTCCCTTTCCTCTTCTCTTATTTGCCTGATATTCATATATCCCTCAAAAATACATGTGAAGTCTTCATCAAATATTCTTTAAAATATTATTTGAAATTTTATTTTCATCTTACATTTGCAAATTGGGTAGTGTACTGTCCTTTGATAGTAATGTATGTCACAACGTGGAAAAAGTTTCACAGTAGTAATATAACAATTGGTGTTCTTTACGCCATTTTATAGTCATTACATTTCACTTTCCTGAACTATTTTACTCATTCTCTTGTGTGTTGCAGAGAGTGCCTGAGTGCTGAATGTCTTTATATAAGGCATTCTTAATTTCTTTTTTAAAAATCATTTTATTGAGGGCTCATACAATTATTAACACAAATACAACCATACATCCATCATATGCAAAGCATATTTGTGCCTTTGATATCACTATCATTCTCAAAATATTTTCTTTCCACTTAAGCCCCTGGTATTGGCTCCTCCTTTCAACACCCCCCCCACTCACCCCTTCCTCAGGAACCCTTGATAATTTACAAAATATTATAATTTTGTCTTCTTGAATGCTGTCCAATGTCTTTCCTCATGCAATTCCCCATTGTCCATACCCCAGGGAGGAGGTCCTATGTAGATCCTTATAATTGGTTCCCCTTTCTACTCTACCCTCCCCCCATCCTCCCTGTGTCACCACACTCCTCACTGGTCCTGAAGGGATCATTTATCCTGATTCCCTGTGTTTCTGATTCCCATCTGTACCAGTGTACATCCTCTGGTCTAACCAGATTTATAAAGTAGAATTCAGATCATGAGAGTAGGAGGGAGGAAGCATTTAATAATTAAAGGAAAGATGCATCTTTCTTCATTGCTACACTGCACCTGACTGGCTCATCTCTTCCCCATAACCCTTCTGTAAGGGGATATCACTTCCCCTGTAGTTGAACTTGGGACATCAATCTGTACTCTCTGTCATTTATAATGATATAATTTTTAGTTCCTTGATGCCTGATACCTGATTCCTTTCATGCCTCGTGGCCTACAGGCTGATGTGCTTCTTCTCTGTGCTATTTATTGCTTCTGAGCTAGATGGCTGCTTGTTTACCTTCAAGCCTTTAAGACTCCAGACACTCTATCTTTTGATAGTCAGGCATCATCAGCTTTCTTCACCACAATTGTTTATGTACAATTTTGTCTTCAGTGATCTTATTAGGAAGGTGGGCAGACAATGATATGATTTTTGTTCTTGATGCCTGATAACTGCTTCCAGTGATATCTTCCTTTGAAAACTTTAATAATTTTTTAAATAAAATTTATGAATAAAAATACCAGTAAAGCAATGGTTAAAGTATTTGGCTACTAACTAAACAGTGAATGATTCAAAACCACTAACATTTCTGCAGGAAACACTCTGCTCCTGTAAAGAACACTATTTGAAAACTATGCTCTTTGGTATGGGTTGACTTTTGTTATTAATGGTACAATTCAGTTTAGAGATGTCTTGAGAGGTAGACCTGAACAATGACCTTTTTTCCTTATAAAATAAAGTGCATTTCTTCACATATCCGAAGTTGTTTAAAAATTACTTTCTGTGTTTACATTTTGTTTTCTGCAACTTTTTGCAAAATTATTTTCATCCAGCAGGTTATTTTCAATTGGCTTATCTATTATATATCTATTCTATTTTCATTTGTTATCACATTTTTATAGCAGATGCTTCTTTATGTTATCTGTATGATTTGCTGCCAAATATATTTGTGCTTTTCAGGAAGCTTTGCTGGTTATGTGAATTTTGTTAACTCTTTTATGATAGGTAGATTTGTTATGCCAACATATCCAAAGAATATGGGTGGGTTTGTTGTGACAACATGACCAAAAACACATGTGAAATCAACTGCAGGGCAGAAATATAAATGGTTCAGGGAATCCTGCCCTTTCTTTCTTACTCTTAGGTCTTCAGACAAACTGGCTTACTTGTTGTTCTGTGCCTTGATTTGAAATCTACAATACCTGTGGAACACTTAATCAGCATGGAGTGTGTCTCTGTGAATTGAGGTTCCTTTAAGCCCTGCTTCACCACACTATTGGAATGCACATTTCTTGAACTGGGCACTTTCGGACCTTGTCATCTGGCTGACTGTTAGTGACCTGCTTTGCTGTTTGCTGCTTTTGGCCAAATAGCCTGAATTTCTCTACATGGCCTTCGAGACTCCAAGGACTACCAAAGTACTAGCTGTCCTATGCAAATGAGTTGCACCGAGACATTTTTTCTGCTTTATAGATTAGTTAACAGTCTATTTCTTGTGTTAGATATTTTCCTATCTATATAAATATATATATATACATATATATAATTATCAGTGTTCTGGTTTTGTTTCTCTAGAGAACCCTGTCTAGACATCTTTTTATAATTTAAAGCAACTTTAATGCACAAAACTCGCATTAATATTCACTGGTGAAAATTTAAACACACTGTTTAATTATTCATATAATTATACTCCATTTATAAAGGAAATTGAGGCTGGTAACTGTAGCTAAATATCTCTGATTCATTCAAGGAATTAAAAACATAGGATTTGGCCTGAGTGCCAGTGGTGCAGGGGTTGTGTGCAGGACTGCAGCCCACTGGGATGGAGGTTCAATTCCAGCTTCACAGGAGCAAAGGCTGGGCCTCCTACTCCCACCATCAGAGGGCAGTGATATATATATATATATATATGGTTTGTGGTGGTCAGGTGTTTATGTTAATTTCATGATTGAGATGTAGGGGTGTTATCTAGCCTGTTAATCTGGAGATAGCCACTGAGTACTCAATGAGGCCTCTGTGTGGGCCTGGTTTTCTCCTGATACGTCTGGGAAATCTCGCAATATTTCTCTCTTGAAAATGAGAAACTATCTCCCCAGTTGTTGGGAGTTAGTCTCAGAGACGATGAATCATGAACAAGACAAGATGGCAGCGTCTGAGGAGCCAGAGGAGAAGCCACATGGCTTTGCCCTGATGGAGCCAGACCTCTGAAGCTGGAGAGGCCACATGGGGCCACTGCCAGTGCTGAGTTGCTTCTGCCACCACTGTATGCTGTTGATGGACCCTGAGCCCTGGAAACAAGGAGCCATGAGGGGACCCCTGCTGGCGCCAGGACTCTGCACCCACTGACCTGTGACTTCGTGTGTTGGGAGGAGACTTTATGGACTGATATTAGGCATACTGGTTAATATTGGACTTATGACTTTGTGCTGGACTGGATCAGGATGCTTTCTTAATGTCCTATTTCTTTTATATATAAACCTTTCCCTTATATCCATATGTGTGTCTATAAATTTGTTCCTCTAGTCTACCTGGACTAATACAGGCTTCTACTACTGTAAGATGAGATAATGGATATTGAAAGATAATTGTTGGTTATTTAAGTGTCACCTCAGCAGATCCATCTTTTAACTATTTATGTACAACAGAATGAACACTGTCCAGGCCTATGCCATCCTCATAATTAGGTTCATATATTGAGCTCATTGTACAGCCAATATGTCTATGTATTTTGTCCAGAGTCATCTTCCTCATATTCCTTATATTTTATGAAGAATTATATATTTTCCCAGGTACTGTTCTATCTGGATAACATGTACAAAGTACAAGAGACAAAGTCTTGTAATTTTTTTCTGCGCAAGTCTGTTTTATTAAGTAGAATTTTATAGTGGGAACTGGGGCAATTTAAAAAAATTTGATTGCCTGGGCCCATGCTTTTCTCTGGCCACTGCCCACCAAGATCTCTGAGACAACAGCTGGGTATCAAAGGATGTTAGACATTATCCGAATGAATGGTACAAATGGAACAACGGAAGTTGATAACTTGGGTACAATTTCTAGAAAGGGGACAGGTCCACCCACATGCATGTGCTGCCTTGGTGACTTGGGAAAGCCCAGGCTGCCACTTAACTCCCTCCATCACTGTCTTCCAGGGTGTGCCTGTCAAAGAGATACTCAGCCATGCCGGAACCTGGGGCCCCGAAGTAGCCCAGCTCTTTGATGGATTTCACCTGTTTGTCCAGGTAATGTGTCTCACTGAAGTCACAGAGATAGGAGTCGTTCTTGTCTGTGACCAGTTTTTGCAGCTCCAGCAGGGCCTGATGATGTTCTTCTCCAGGTGCAGAGCATATGCCATAGTGTTCAGTCTGCTCTCTTAGTGGGTCTGGTTTCCTGATCTCCTAGGGGAAGCTCTAGCCCCCTCACTGGTTCTGCAGCTTCATCAGTTTCTTGGCCTGTTCCCTCTCCTTGTGAGACTGGTGAAGAAATTATTTGGCAAAATTATTCAGAGACAGGCCATCCTGGTCTAATAGTATGACATGGATAGGTTGACTTGGGAAACGCAGAACTCACAGGATGATCTGGGGGTTGATGGTGGCCCCCAAGTTCTGGTTGTAGTTCTGGCACACCTGTAAGTGAGACACTGTCATCGTTGCGGCCTGGGGCCATATACAGTATGACTCAGAGGTGCTGATGGAGAGAAGGCTGGGCAGTCAGTTGGCAGGGGGAGGCTGGTAAGAAATGAGTTCTGTTCAAGCACTGTTGAAGCAGGAAACCTCGGTGGCACTGTGAAGAACGTCTGGCCAAGTATCATTTTTTCTAAGGAGCATTCTGGATGCACTTTTTCCAAGATATACCTGTTTCTTCTTTTGAGAATCCACTGAATTTATAATATTTATTTCCAGCACTGTGATTTAGATGTATTGATTCTGTCTTACATATTTGATACTCAATTTTCACATGCATATGAGCAATTGTACATAGTATAGCTTGAGTCAGGGATACCTGAATACTTAAAGTGACTTGCTACTCTTCAACACTTTAAAGAGATCTTTTGCATTTGAATTTATCCAATGCAGTGTATTTTATTATTTGATGTATGCTTCCACACACATTCATTGTCACTAAGATCCTTAACAATATTTATGTTTTCTCCTTTTTTCATGAAGATACTTTTTGGTAAACTATAATAAGTAAATTATAAGTAAATTACTTCGTAAGCATACAAAGTAAACTTTGAAAAGTAGTCTGGGGAATGTAAAAAGACAGAAAAAGGCAAAAGGTTTCTTACTGGAACATTATTTTGGAGTACTATTTGTAAATGAACTGTAAATGAACTGAGCTGACATTTTTGTCCATTCTAGAAGCTGACATCCCTACAGCACAAGGTTGTCATCAGTCACCCTTTTTGAAATGAGAAAATCATTTGATTTTTTCCCATACCACTGTGTTCAACATCACAGCAGTTTCTTGAGCGCTTTTCCAGAGCTAGAAACAAAATTGCATAGCCTCACACTATTTTCTTAAATAGGCCATCATAAAAAAAAGAAGATCCAATGAAAGCACTTGTATGACAAAAAAGTCATTATGACCAGAGAGAACTTCACAGGTGAGGCCACTAAGTACACTAACTCTGAGCATGTTGCTTGATGCTTGTTTAATGGGAATCTGTACTCAAAATCTCTGCTTCCCCAGGAGTTCTGGGTTATTTTTTGGACCCTCATGTATGTATTGCAGTAGATAGATGATTTTATGTCACCTAGACACTCCCTAGTGATATATCGTTTACTCACTGGACTGTGATCTATGGGATCTGAAGTTCCAAACAACTAAATTCTGTGTGGGAGACACAGAAACTCACGGGGGCATTTCTACTTTGCCCTATATGTTTGATATAAGATGGCATCAATCTCAAGGTAGGGAGTTTGGTTTTTGGAGAGACTCCATGCTAGGGTTTCAGTAAAAGCAGTTAATCAAGTGGTTTGATGACAGCTTTTTAGAGGTGTGGCCTTTCATATAAAAGCTAGAAAGTCTGGAAACTCTCTTTCTCTACCACCCCCACCCCCTCACTGATTGAAAGCTGCTGGTGCCTGCCATGTTCCCACTGATTTTGTAGGCATGAGGCTGCATCCACTGGGTCTTCATTCAAGTTGTCTTCCCAGGCCTCAAGTATGTGACTACATTAGTGTGCAGAATGACTATTTGGCTAACATGAGACTTGCATACTTGAGTTGAACTGGATTGGGATGACTTCTTGATACATAATTCTTCTTGATTTAAAGCTCTATCTTAAACCTATATAAGTGTCACTGGATTTGTTTCTTTAGACAATCTGACCTAGCGCATATATTAAAATTTACCTTAACTATATTTTAGTTTCAAGAAGATGATCAAATTAAGTGATGTAAAATGACTTTATTACATCAGTGAAACCATAATTATGATTCAAAGCATTGATTATTAAAATCCAAAATGTTTGAGATAAAATGCTAATGAACATTTCTTTATGTGGGATGAAGATAGAACTTTTCCACAATTATTATGCTCCAAGTATTAAGCAGACTATTTACCAGCACTTGTTATGGAAGTTGAGTTAACTATTCTCCCTGAAATTCCCAATTACTTAAGGTCTTTGTGTTGTCTAACTGCGAGCTAACTCCCCTGCTGTTAGGAGGATGGCTCGCTTCCCTCTAAGCCTGTGGGCCAGATTCAAGAGCCTTTATTAATAGTCCCTAGCTTGATAGAAATGTTTATCTACCTCCATAGGTTAAGGTCTGGTCTTTTCACTCCCCTCTTCACATAGTCATGTAGACATTCCTAAGACCACTCCCCTTATCACCATATAGCCCTTAAGACAGCCCTCTCCTGTGACATGTGTCCTTGCCTGTAATTAGGGGCCTGGTGTGGCTCCAGAGGGTATATAGTGA
>PVJH01045313.1:0-12465 GCA_004026705.1 Nesogale talazaci
CAAAACATTTAAATATGTGGGGAATTCCCAAAGAGAGAAGAACCATGGAGTTGGCTATGGCCATGTGTGTGAGAATCAAGGATGTGGGTCGAATCTTGTGTCCAGTAAAGAGTGGAGAGACGCTTTGGAAACAGAGAAGCATATTGGCCAGGGTCCCAATCACCACCTGGAAAAGTGAGGCGGCCGCCAGAACCATGCTTCCAGTTGGGCTCAGGGTGGGAGCCAGGGTTGCCTAGAGGGAGAAACAGAGTGGGCACAGCTGTGACAGTGGGAACGCCAGCAGTCTTCTTGGTTATCCAGCCTTGGAAAAGGAGTCAAGAATCCTTTCTCCTCCTGACAATGAGATGCAATCTTACTCCCCAGGGGAACCCAACCTTGGGAACATACTTCCAAGGTAGCTACCAAGTGAAAAGTATAATACTGTGCTCTTATTAATTTACTTTTGATCATTCTGTCTCCCTTCCAGACGTAAGGTGTCTGGAGTCTAGTGCACTGTTAGGGTTATTCAATATAGTGGACCCACTGTAGTTTAGAACCAACAAACACCAAGTCAGTGGATAAAGGATATCTCGAAGGCAATGAGACAGCATCCACCATAGAGGTTATGATAACCCATCTGGTTATAATCTTATATTAGCCAAAGAAAATGAAATGGGAACTACCTAAATATGTGCCAATTGGAAGCGCATGCAATTTGTAAGACATAGGAAGAATATCAATTTTGTTTAAACCTGACCATGTTCATTAGGGTATCTGGAGACACGAAAATATATTGCACACCAGTCATCCTCTGTAGACACAAGGTAACTGGATAATATTCTTTGATATTGTACTCATCCCCTTGCCATCATTTACCAGGCTGAGAAGTTCAACTCTGGGCAGATTATCTTTTTTTTTTTTTGGACATCACTGCCCTCTGGTGGTGGGAGTAGGAGGCCCAGCCTTGCTGCTAGATTTGAACCTCCAACCCAGTGGGCCGCGGTCCCGCGCACAACTACTTCTCCACCGGGGCTCAGCCCTGGACAGATTTTCTTGATTGGGCTGCTGCCTGCTCCCTCATGAGAACTTCTTGTATTAGCGACAGTGAAATCAACCGATTTTACTAAAGTTCTTTTGGGTTTTGAATGCCTCCATGTAATCTGATTCTTTGAATGACTCCAGAATTGAATTGACAAATGAGCATCAAGCTAGTTCTCTGAGCTCAGTGGTCTGTAGCCCACACAGGCATATCTTTATGATATTTGACCAGGTTGATATGTGTGAATGTCATAGTGGGTAGAACACGAATGTCAATTTACTCTGATTAGAAGTGTAGGATTTTCGGGGCTGAGCCCCGGTGGTGTAGTGGTTGTGCGCGGGACTGCGGCCCACTGGGACAGAGGTTCAATTCCAGCAGTGGGGCTGGGCCTCCTCCTCCCACCACCGGAGTGCAGTGATGGGCCCCCCTCCCCCCCAAAAAAAGAAGTTTAGATTTTCTAAGTAAATATTCTTGCAACCATATGACTTGGTCGGCTGCAGAAGAGAGGAGTCAATCCATAACCAGACTGCAGAGTTACAAGGACACCTTGCTTTTTTTAAAATGGTTTCTCCTTGATCTGTAGGAAAAGTGGGTCTGACTTAAGGAAACACAATGCACTGCACATAGGAGGCAGCCCCACTGTGGACTCCACTGCAGCAGGCTTGTCTTCAGCCGACCGTGGCCCCAGCTCTGGCTGCCCTTTCTTGTTGCTGAGACATGTGACGGGCCCCTTAGCTCTCCTCGCCTCACTTGTAATCTCAGGGCACTACCAGGGCTTGTGTGGGAGATGTGAGAGCAGCATGCTCAGACTATAGCCACTGGAGTCGTACAGCCCCTAGTGTGTGATCAGATCATCCCTTTTTAAGTGATTGAATCCTAAAGAATTTCATCAGCCACTTTGTGCCACTGTTTATCATAAAGACGTAAAATGAGGAGGAACGTTTGAGCATTAGGCTGTATCTTTTAAAGTTGGCAGCTTAAGCCCATCAGTTTCTCAATTTAAGCCCGCCACGTCCACTTTACTAACCGTAGAGTCGGTGGTTAGAGCTTACCCGTTAGGCTGTGCTCACAGAGATGTACAGTTTTACAGACTCTTTATAAGATCCTGGTGTCGGAACACCAGCGGATATATTTAAAGCCAACAAGCGATGTCAACACACGATGTGCTGTGGGAGAATGATGGAATGTGAGCAGACCAATTCCATCCCCGCGGTCACACTCTCATGTCAGACCAGACACTGAAAATGAACGAGAGTCCATCGGACTTGCTCTGGAGCCTCCCTCCTCTGCTTCAGGTTGTCGGAGGTGGGAGGAACACACACTCCGGGAACACAGACATCATTGAGGAAGGACCTGGACATGAGGCGTGCTGAGAAGATTCTTGTACAACAGTCAGATTGGTGCCATTTGAGAATGGAAAAGCTGGTGTGTCCTTCAATGGTAGACCTACCCTCTGTGCAGTTCCATCTGCACATGGGTGAGTGCGTCAGTGGTCTAATCTTCTATTTGGATGCTTGAGTCCTCACCATAACAAAGCACGTTCATTTTCCCTGCTTCCCCCCTCACCTGCTCACGTGACCCTGCACCTCTCCTATTCACACTCAGACGTGGATATGTTTGTCTGAGACGGGCAGCAGACTCTCTGACATGAATGCAGATCTAAGCGACTATGGCATCCTAGGCAGCACACAGATTCACAGTAACTCATCTCAGGGTGAAGGCCGAGGGCAGAGGCACTTGCACACGAGCCCCACAATGAGGTCTTACTTTGAGAGTCTTCCCCTCACACCCACTCCCCTCCCAAGGGCTGTTCAGGAAATGGATAGAGCCTTTCCCGTTGAGAGAGGTCAGCAGCTGTTCTGCTCAAGGACCTGCCCAGTCTCTCTCTGCAGCCCTCTGCTCCTGGACACTCCTCTGTCCTTTTCTTATCTTCACTTAAGGTTGGGGAATCACTCACCTGGCAGCTCTTTGTTCCAGAGTTCCGTGCAGTGGGGTGTTGTGCAGTATAAGCCCGGTATATTGGGGGCCATTTTTTATAGGGACAATCTTCCTGCATCTTATGTCCCCACAGAGAGGTCATTTTCATGTCACCTGTCGGGCCAATGACTTCCCAATGAGGAGTCATTTTTATGTCCAGTCAAAACAGCATGAACCATCACTTCTGATGGATTTCAGCTCTGGGACATTAATGAGAAGATTTAACGAACAGCCCAACAGCTGGGACAGAAAGTTTTCTGTGTTCCCCACGGAAGAATCCAAGTTGAGAATCCAAGCTGTCAAAGAGTAGGCGGGAAACTCAGAGGGGATTTCAGTGCCCCCTTCTTTCTTTCCAAAGGCATGTTGTCCTCAAGGTTTTCTCACCTTTCAGATACCATCATTGTGTCCTTATGATTAATTTATACTGATAATGTTCACTCCATCAGGAGCCTGACCTTGACAATGATTATAAGTTCACCATTCTCTGCTTTCTTTATCCTATGATGGGAACAAGCTGTGGAGTCGAATATGCACACACCACTTCAGCGTCCTTCACTTAATGCCTTCTTGGCCATAGAGGTACTCTGACTTGCTTACCAAATATTCTGTATCCATGCTTTTTCTTGTGTCTCTGCATGCAGTCTCAGTCTCTCCCACTGTCATTTGCAGTATTTCTAGTAGGGAGTAATTCCTGGACATATGGACACAGATGAATGAAGAAAAAAATAGATGACTGAGACAAATGCTAGAGTTGTACACAGTCTAGGAAAATATACTGTTTATGGCACATGCAGGGATGTGCCTGCACAGACCACATGCAGGGATACAAGTTGAGTCTGTGTAAATTCAAGCACAGAGAGATGGATAGACTTTACTCTGACCACTGCGCCATCAGGCTGGAAATGAAGAAAAGGATGATTAAGAAAACACGGGGGGAAAAAACTGGAGGAAGGATTGAGAATATGAAGAACCAGAATCTTTGAGACCAAGCAAAGAGAGTTATCAGAATAAGTTTTTTTTTTTGCATCACTGCCCTCTGGTGGGAGTAGAAGGTCCAGCCTTGCTCCTGGAAAGCTGCTGCTGGATTTGAACCACCAATCTAGTGGGCCGCAGTCCTGCACACAACCATTATGCGACCGGGGCTCAGTCCCAAAGTAAGTTTTGTAGCAAAACATGTACACCTGAAAAAGGAAGAGAGACTTATGATTGATATGTTGACACAAAACTTGCATCAATAAAAGCTGAATCAATGGGACAATACTACTAATAGCAATGGAAAAGCAATAATAAAAATCAGGGCAGAGAGTCATGAGAAGGAAAACAAGAAAATGATGGAAAATGTAATGCAGCTAAAAGTTGGTTCTTTGAAGGTTTAACAGAATCTAGAGACCACTGGCAAACCCAACCAAAGAAAGGGAAAAACAAATTTGAAAAGTAAGGATGAGAGCTGGAACAATGGACCCTAATAAAACCAAAAGGGATAGTACACAGCCCTAAGAAGGGATGTACTCAAAGGAATTCACCAGCTTGGAAGACAAACAAATACTGTGAAAAACAATCCTTCCATAGATTATCCCCAATTGATGCCAAGAATTTCAACAGATCTAAAGCAATAGAAGAAAAAGACAAAGGTATCAAGCAATTATCAACCAAAGATTCCCTTGGACAGAGATGGCTACACAGGAGAATTCTACCAAGTATTCAGGACAGAACTAACACCAATTAAACACAAACTCTCCCAGAACATAGCAAAGGACCACAAACTCCCAAAATCTTTCTATAAAGCTAGTATAACTGATACCTAAATGGGGCAAGGACCCCCACAAGAACTGACAAGTACAGACCATTACCCTAATGAACATCGAAGGAAAGATCCTTAATAAAATAATGGCCAATAGAATAAAAAAGTATATAAAACAAATAATTTGCCATGACCTAGTGGGATTCATACCAGGAACACACAGGAATGGTTCAACATATGAAAACCATTAGTTCTACTTGCCACATTGACATGAAAAATGAAAAGAACCACATAATACCAATAAATGTGCAAAAAGCATTTGACAACATCCAACACCAATTACTGTTTATGACATTTGAGAAGATAGGAATGCAATAAGTCCTCAATGTCACATAAGCCATATATGAAAAAATTATAAGAGCCAACATATTATCCATGGAGAAAAGACAAAAACAATCCAGTGAAACAGGGTCCCATACAAGGATGCCCCTTGTCCTCTCTCTTATTTAACATCTCACTGTAGGTCCTGGCTAACAATATAGGGCAAAGGGAAGACATCACAGACATTCGTTTGGAGAAGGAAGAGGCAAAACTATCATTATTTGCAGATGAGATGATTTTATATATGTAAAACCCCAAAAGCTCCAAAAGGGGAAGTACTGGAAGCAATAGGGGAATATTGCACAGTGGCAGGATGCAAGCTCAACAAAGAAGCCTATCAGACTGCTGTACACATCAGACAAGATCACAGAAGAGTGCATCAAAAAGGTGGTACCCTCCACTATAGCCAAGCACAAATTGAAATATGTAGGGATATGCCTGACTGAAAATACCAAAAATATCTGTATGAGGAAAACTACAGAACATAATTACAGAAAACCAAGACTTACTTCAACAAATGGAAGAATTCACCAGGCATATTGATTGGAAGACTCAAGATAACAAAGATATTTTCTCTGTCCAAGGCACTATTTAACTTTAATGTTATTCTGAAACAAATACTATAATCTTTCTTCAAATATTTGAAAAAATTGATTGCCAACTTCATATGGAGTGGGAGGAAACCCAGAAGTAGTAGAAGACTCCTCAAGAAGTAGGACATAATGGGAGGGCTAGCTTTACCTGATGTTAGTGTTCAAAGCCACATAGTATAATGATAGATACTCAGATCAATGGAAAAGAACTGAAAACCCAAAAAGAAAATCATCTGTTGGGAACAGAAAGATTTCTTTTAAGTTGTCCCTTCCCCCAAAAAAATATATGCCAAGGTTAGCCACTTGATGACCATACACTTGAAGGTCATCAGATATAGATCAGGGGTTAGTCTCCCTAAGGGTTATTCTCCATCTAGAGCTATCAGAATGCCAATAAGTAGTCTGTTCCACCCTAAGTAGGGCCCACTTCCTTCTGATAAGGAGAGTAGTAGACTACTTCCTTGTAGGAGCCCAGGCCAACCCAAGGATGATCAAAGTTAAGGCTGCCATCATGAATCTGGGATCCACCTTTCTTGTCACATGCACACTTTTAGTTCCTCTGATTCTTGTCAACTATACACACCTAGCTTGTCCCCTTCCTATTATGCTTATGCCTTTTATACATTTCCTTCCTGTGATGTACATACCCATTGTATATCCCCTTACTTTGACATGTGGTTATCTGTAATCATGCCCACGAAGTAGATTAAAGTCACATTAAGCAATAAACTTTCCCCGACTGGCACTCTGGACAGCTCCCTCTGGGTCCCTCCAACTCCCTCTGATTCTCTCCAGAGCTTCCCAGCTCTCATAGGAGTGCCCAGATTCCTGTCCAAGTTCTACATGTACCTGGCCACTGAGATTATGGCTGTCCAGGAGGACATGCTACCATATGTGTCTGACTTCTTAATTTTATTCTTTCTTCTATTTCTCATAATTTCTATGACTTCACTACAATGCTTACATATTATTGCTGTACAATTGCACCTACTAGACTCGTGATGATATCTTAGAGGCTGGTTCCTCTGACAATTATTAGCATAAAGACAACTGAAATTCATTAGGGCCCCAAAAATATCAAATGCGAAGCAGATGCCCTCTTCAACAAGTGGTGCAGAAAAAAAAATGGATATTGACCTGTAGAAAATTGAAGCAAGACCCTTACCCCATTTCATGCACAAGAATAAACTCAAAGTGGATCATGACCTGGAGGAAAGATCCCAAATTATTGGAGCCATCAATGAGGAAACTGGGGAATAACCTGAGGACTTTGATGCAGGGCATACATAGGCTATGTGAAATAGAGAAGGACACAGATGCAGATGAGGCACCAATTGACAAATGGGGTATAATGAAGATAAAGCACCTGTGTACATCAAAATAATTCACCAAGAGAGTAACAAGAGGCCCACGGACTGGGAAAACATCTTTAGCAATTACACATCAGACAAAAACTTTATTACTAAAATCTACAGTAGGCTGCTGGCTTCCCAAAAGAAAAATATCTAATTGCCCACTGAGGACATGTGCAAGGGACCGGAACAGATGTGCCACACAGGACAGATCTCTGAATGCCAGTTAAAACATTCGAGATCATTAGCCTTAATAGCAATGCAAATTAAAATGACTAACTGATACCACCAAATACCCTCAGAGACAGCCCAATTAAAGACAAAATAAGAAGGTAACAATTGACAGAGGGATCGTGGTGAGAAAGAAACTCTGTCCCGCTGTTGGTGGACCTGTAGAATGTACAGCCACTATGGAAATTGATTTGGTGATATCTAAAACAGATGAAAATCAAGCCACCACATGACACAGCAACCCTCCTACTGGGCACATACCCAGAAGAGGCAGGAAACAAACCACGGCCAGACATCTGTGCTCAATGTTCATCCAGACACAGTTCACAAGTGCAAGGTGTTGGAAACAACCCACATTTCCATCCACTGCTGAGTGGATTAAAAACTGTGGTGTATAAATAGAGTGGAGGACAATGTATCCTTAAAAAGCAGTGATGAGCACAGGAAGCCACCTGATTAGAACTAGAGGAACTTATGCTGAGTGAAGTACGACAAGCACAAAGGACAAGTACGACATGAGTCCTCTGAGGAGAGATGACAAATGCAAATGGGGGGTAGGAATAAAGATACTGTATGCATACATTCCTGGGGAGAAGTCCAGGTAGTATGGCAGAGGCCAGACATAATCCAGAGATACATATGGTAACCAACTGAAAAGAAGGGGAAAAGAAATAAAAACGACATGGGTAGTGGGGGAAGAGAGCAATATCCCACCCAAGGGGAGGATAGTGTTTACATCTCTACCACCGAGGGTGAGAGGGACCAGACTTCAACCTGGTGCACCAGTGTGTGAATGCAACATACTGGCATGAAGCAGGGAACCATTGGAGAGGTCTAAGGGGCTGGCTCCAATCCCAACAAGATGGACATGCCCGTCATCCCCAGAAGAATGCCCTTCAGAGAACAGCACTGAAGCTACAGCTCAGGAAGAGGGACTTGTCTGATCAGAATACCTGGGAGGAAGTGAAGGAGGAAGGAGAGATAGTGGAACATTTCTGGCCTAACAAAGCTGAGGATGCTCTTCCTGCTCAGAGCAGTCACTGCAGAGAGGACCATGGGCTCGACCCCAGCAGGAGACATGCCATCCCTCACTGACCCAGAGGTCTTAGAGGGACCACACTGGCCGCAGACTGCAGGAATTGTGCTCAGTCTGATCCACGACAGTAAGGAGAAGCACTAAGGGTGTGCATCAGAGCAGCAAGGGGAGCAAGACAATGATGTTCCTGGAGAAAACCAATAACAGACTTTGGGGCTAGGAGGTGGCACCCATCAGACCTGACCGGAAGACAGTCACAAAGGTCAACAAACAGACCTTGAATTATTGATAGACTTTTGGGGTGGGCAATTTTTGATTTTATTGTTTTGTTTTGCTCAGTTTTGTTTTGGTGCTTATTATTGTCTCTTCATGTCTATCTGGATAAGAGAGGCAGGACGAAATTTCTGGAGGAGAAATCAATGGGACTGTTGGTTCTGGAGGGACATGAAAGAGAAAAGGCTATGGGTGCTAACAAGGGATAAGGGAATGAGTGTTGTAAAATCGATGGTGAGGAGGATGTAGAATGCCCCGTAGGGCTTGATTATGGGCAATGAACCACGAGGAACTCCTGAAAACCAAGTAAAGGCCAGACATGATAGTGGGGCAAGAGAAAAGTAAGAGAAACAGAGGGGGAAAACTAGGAGGCAAAGAAAATTTATAGAGCTCTAAATACAGGCACGTACACATGTATATTTGTATATAAGCACAGAAAAATAGATGTGTGTACATATATTTTAAAGTTTAGTATTAAGGTGGCAGATGGACATTGTGCTTCTACTCAAGCACTCCCTCAGCGCAAGAACATTTTGTTTGAATGACTTGGCACTTCATGATGCTCACTTTCCTGACATGATCGCTGAAGACATAATCGTTGCATAAGCAAATGAGGTAATGAAAGCTGAAGGTGCCTGGCTTTTAAAAGATATAGCATCTGGAGTCTTAAAATCTTGAAGGTAAACAAGCAGCCATCTAGCTGAGAAGCAGCAAAGTCCTCACGGAAGAAGCGTGATCATGAGATGTTGAAGGGATCAGGTATCAGGCATCAAAGACCCAGGGAAAAAAACCCTATCATTGTGAATGAGGGGGAGGGTGGAGTGGAGATCCAAAGCCCATTTGTAAACAATTGGACACCCCCTTACAGAATGGTCCCAAGGAAGAGATGAGCCAGTCAGAGTGTAGTATACCACCATTGAAACATACAACTTTTCTGTAGTTCTTTAATGCTTCCTCCCTCCCCCTCCCATTATCATGACCATGGTTCTGTTTAACAAATCTGGCTATACCAGAGCATGTACTTGGGTACAGATCTGTAAGCACAGATAATCCAGGATATATAACCCCTCTGGACCAATATTGAGAGTAGCAATACCAGGAGGGTATGGGGCAGGTGGCAGTAGAAAGGGGGAACTGATTACAACGATCTACCTAGAACCCCCTTCCATTGGGAGAGACAACAGCAAAGGGGGTGAAGGGAAACATCAGTCAGTATAAGACATGAAAAATAAATATGAAGTATCAAGTTCATAAGGGAGGGAGGGAAGATGGAAGAGGGAGCGGGAAAAAATGAGGAGCTGATATCAAAGAGCTGATACCAAGGAGTGAAGTAGAAAGAAAATGTTTTGAGAATGCTGGTGGCAACGAATGTACAAACGTGCTTGACAAAATGGATGGATGTATGGATTGTGATATGAGTTGTACGAACCCCAATATGAACTTCCATTCACTCTGCTTCCCAACTGCGCCTCCTTCTCTCCCTCCCTCCTTCCCTCACGAGCCTTGATGATTAATAAATTTTTAATTTTTCATGTCTTACACTCACCAAGGTCTCCTTTCACCCATTTTTCTGTTGTCTGTCCTCCGCAGAGGGGGTTCCAGGTAGATCATTGTCATCAGCTCCCCCTTTCTCCTAAGATTTTCCCCCCACTTTTTCCCTCTCTCCCTCACTCTCCCTCCCACTCGAACACTTGGTACATTATAAATTATTATTTTCATATCTTACATCACCCACCATATCTCTTCATCCAGTTTTCTTTGTTCATCCCCTGTGAAAGGGGGGGGGGTCCGTTGAGGTAAGCAGAGGGTGAAAACTTGACTTTCCCAACAAATCATCAAAATGAATTTTGAAAAAAATAAAAATAACCCGAACTTGGGCTTAGGACAAGGACAACAATGTTGGAAAGGGCCCCACACATACTTCTTCCATGTTGTACTACAGACGGATATGAAGCAGTGTTCTAGGCATCATCGTCCATGATCAAGAAGCATGTATAATGATTAACTCTGGAAAATGTTGAAGATGTTCTCCATTCTTTAGTGTCAAATATCCTTCTAAGATGTAATTCTCTATTCTTTTTTTGGAGGGGCATCACTGCCCTCTGGTGGGAGTAGGAGGCCCAGCCTTGCTCCTGGAGAGCTGCTGCTGGATTTGAACCGCCAACCCAGTGGGCCGCAGTCCTGCACACAGCCACTACACTGCCGGGCTCAGTCCAATGCTCTACTCTTTTATTAACCATTATTAGCCATTAAGAAAAAAAGGACAAGCTTTCCCTCTGTTGCAGACGGACACTGCCATCTTGACTTGTCCATAATTCATCGACTCGGAAACTGCCTCCCAACAACTAGGGAGATGGCCTCTTATCTCCACGAGGGAAATATCGCGAGATTTCCCAGAAGTCTCAGGAGAAAGTCATGCTCACACGGAGGCCTCATTGGCTACTCAATGGCTATCTTCAGATTAACAGGCCAGACTTCACCCCTACATCTCAATCATAAAATTGACATAAATATATGACCACCAAAGAGTGTGAATTGGGAAAATATTTTCTTGAGTCTGTTTATCTTTTGAGTATGTTTTTTTTAGTCCAAGTGATATATAGGTCAGGAAAAGTGCAAAGATACAAAGTACAGTGCCATGCTTTGCTACTTCTTGACGAAACAAAATGTAGGGGTAACAAATTGTTTTTTTTTTGTTGTTGTTGCTGTTGTTTTTTTGGGGGGGCATCACTGCCCTCTGGTGGTTGTGGGAGTTACCCAGCGCTGCTCCTGAGAGCCACCACTGATTTGAATTGTCAAGTCCACGGGCTGCAGTCCTGCACTCAACCACTTACGCCACCAGGACTCGTGAACCTCTAAACAGTTTGTGTTCACCTCCAAGTGTACAGTCGTTTACCAGGTGATGCAAAGCACATACTGGGGGGGAGACAACCTGGGGGAAATCCCTTCTGCACGCCACAGAAGGAGATCATGTTCTTAACCGTGAAAGGCCAGTGCTCAGGATCTAGACGGAACCTGGCCCGTCTCATCAGGGTGATTCCGAGTAGAGGTAGAATTTGAAGGAATGGAAGGGCACGCTTTGCAGATCTTGATGGGACAATTCCCGCCTGGCTCAAAAACAAACTGACTGCCACCAAGTCCATTCGGACTCATCGTGACCCTATAGGACAGAGTAAAACTGGCCCTTTGGGTTTCTGGGACTGTACATCTTTTAGGGAGGAGGAAGCTGCATCTTTTTCCCATGGAGCAGCTGGCGGATCTTAACTGCTGACCTGCTCTGTCACCAGGGCTCCTGAAGTCCCTATAGCGGGCTCAAAAAGTTTTTTCTCTCAGCTGCACCTGCTGCTAATTATTTCCTATCTTAATAAATTCACTCCAGGAACTGTTGTTGGTGCGTGCCTCACCCTGGGACCATTCACAGCGCCCTTGTAGGTGCCCGACGGTCCCTCTGCAGAAGGTGTCAGAGCTCTGCCGGAGACAAGGTAATTGTTAAATCTAGGGGGGAATGAACTCTGGGAATTTCAAGACCTCTCACTGACGTCTGGCGGTCTTATTTACTGAAGGCCACGGTCCTGATGCCAGATCCGACCACACGGCTGACTCAGGTGAGTGTTTCATTATGGTTTACACTTAGGTCAGGTTGGGGAGGAAGGAGAGGGCAACATCTCTCCCTCCATCAGTGACAGGAATGGCTCTGTGAAGTCCAGGCTGGATTCTGGGGGAGAAAGGAGTCAGTAAAAGCCGAATTAATCAGACAAAGCTTTATCAGGGGACTTCCATGCAGATGTCAATACTTGTGATGGCCAGCAAAGCACTGAGTATCAATGTCCGCACAGGACCGTGTGGGAGTGAGACCAAGGATA
>PVJH01045314.1:0-12467 GCA_004026705.1 Nesogale talazaci
ATACATATGTGCATTTTATGTATAAGTGTGTATTTATATAACAGAGAAAACAATACAATCATGTAAATATGCTATTGGATTGCTTCTCTACAATTAGAAAGTATAGATGAAAATCCATGAGGTAAACATGAATCAGCATTAAAAAAAAAGGTTTCTCCAGCACAGAAAAATGATGACTTAAAAAAATATCTACAATACTTATGAAAGCTTGTTATAGCAGAGTTGTCAAGTGGATCTCTACCTGTGGTGATCCCAGATGTGTGGGAGTAGAAATGTGCAGCTATATTTCAGTAGATCATGAAGGCTTTCTACCAAAGTGCCTTGTGATGTATCCAAACCTCGAATTTATTTTTATCAGCCAAGAATCTGCATCATACAGTATACAAAATATGCCATCTCCAGACCCTAAGCCACACCTACTACTATCAAATAAATTGAGACTCATCACTCACTGCCACTGACTGAGTGGTCTCCAATTCATGAGGACCAGATAGGCTAGGGAAGAACTAGCTCTTTGGACTTCGGAGATTCTAAGTGTTCACTGGAGTAGACAGCTTCGTCTTTTCCACTGGAACTACTGGTGTGTTCAAAACACTGACCTTGTGTTCCATAGACCAGTTCGCCAGGCCTCTTAGTCAGACTCATTTTCATTACCATTGAGTCTTCTGTGACTCATAGTGACCACAGAAAACAGCATTAAACTTCCCAGTGGGTTTCTGAGACATTAACTCTTTAAGGGAGTACAAAACCTCTTTTTTCTTTTGATGAACAACTGGTGGTTTCAAAAGGCTGACCTTGCAGTTAACTTTCCAATGAGTAACCTTTATACCATAAATTATCCTAGTTCAGATTCAGAAGGGCCCTATCTATGATTCCCAAGACATCATATTTGGAAGAAGAGTTGGCTTCATTTTTCTCTCAGAGAGCAGCTGGAATGCTTGAACAACCAACCTCACAGTTAGCAACTCAATGCCCAATTGACACCACAACCAGGGCTCCTAAAATATGTTGGACTTGGCATCTATATCTTCAATAAGAATTAAATAGAAAAATATTTATCAATATTAAGAGTATGACAAGATTAAGAGAAATAATATTTAAAAAATCATAAGACAAAAGTCATACAACTGTAAGCTAATAATGGTGAATTATTTCCAATACCCTAATATGGGAAATTAAATAACTTAAAGATTAACCTTTTTAACTAACAGAATAATTTAGCTCATAATTACTTGCCTGTGAGTTTGTTGTACTATGTGATGCTTTGTCTATTGCTGTGATGATCAAAGATATGCTGCTTGTTTTTCTAATTACTTCAATGTACTCATGGTATCAGCAGCCCAAGAACATGCTAAGCAGAAAGGAGTGCTTATGAGAGATTCCTCATTGCAACGCTTATTAATATCAACGGGGCATTGTTGGATATAGTACCAGGTGTTGAATCTTTCAGCTTGATTTGCAATCAAAATAAGGCTGGGCATGAGTTGCAGACTCAAAGCAGGATTGATAATATTAATAAAATGAATGGAGAAAAGCTTTGGGGGTCTTCATCTACTGATGGGACACATCTCAAATTATAGATGACAGCTGAAAACATCCATTAATAATACTATCAGGTATCAAGCATGAATTTAGAAAAGTTGGAAGTGGCTAAATATAAAATGTCATGTATAAAGGTCTATATTCTAGATCTTAGTAAGTTGAAATAGATTGGCATTGGCAACGCACCATTGAACAACCATGTGGATTCTATGCAGGAAATAAAAGTTCATGAGGAGTGATTTGATTAAAATAATTTTTAAGTGCAATGTTTCTGTTATAGGATAAAATCTATACACCTAGAGGAAAGACCAGTAATAAAACTATTACTCAAAGTTATTCACAAACCACTAAACCCATGAGTAGTAAAATGAAGAATTCCACCAAATTCTTTAGTTTTAATCTGAAGAAACACATAATAGTGCATAAGAATGCATAATAGTTGCAGGTTATTTGAGTGAGAAAGTGAAAACAAGAAGGACCAATAGTTAGAAAATATAGCCTAGGTGATAGAAATTAAGCTGAAGTTTCCATTAAAGAATTTTGCAAGTCCAATGATGTCTTCTTTACAAATACTTAAAAAAATCCAATGTAGCATGTAACTACATCTCTCCTGTTATAATACAAAGTAATTCTACCTTGGTAGAAAGAGGTGGTGGAAAAGCCCAATAGCATCAGCAAAAATAAGGCCAAGGGACAATTACAGAACAGACCATTAACTGTTCTAATGCAAATTCAGGTTGAGGTTGAATAAAACTAATAGTCAGAATATGGTCTTTAGGACAAATACACTTGAATTTAGAGATTATCTCTAGAACAGATTTGACTTTGTACATTAGTGACCAAAGACAAGGAAAGTTGTGCATTGACATCAAGTACATCATGCTTGAAGAAAGCAAAAAGTAAGGAAAGAAAAAATCAAAATGAACTTTGATTGAAGTGGAAGAAATTCTGTTAATTTATCCTTAAAATAGAGTAGCTAGATTTAATGAAATAAATAATTAAAGTTCATGCACATAAAATTTCAAAGGACAGTTCAGGAAGACAGCAATATAATGAAATGTTCAAAGACCTGAAGTTAGAAAACCAGAGGGGAAGGACATGTATCAGGCTAAATGAACTGAAGAAAAAAAGTCAAGGCTTTAGTTTTAATATTGAAGGATTCTACGGAAAAAAATATTGAACAGTAGAAGAAGCATAAAAAAGGAGGATGGAAGGAGTAAAGTGAGACATTGTACCTCAAAGAGAGGTTGATTTTAAAACATTTTGGGAGGGAGCACATGATGCTGAAGAAAGAAATACAAGTACATTGAAGACATAAGAAAAAAGCAAGCCTCTACGAATTTGGTGGAATATCAAGTTTTCTGTTTAAAAAAAACTAATGCAGTCCTTGAAGCACATCCAAACCTATGCTAAAAAAATTTGGAAGACCATTGCCTGGTCAACTGATTGGAAGGGATCCATGGATCCATATGTGTGCCCATTTCAAAGGAAGGTGACCAAACAGGATGCGGAAATCATTGGATATTATTGAAACCACACGAAAGTAACATTTCTCAGAAAATTATTCAAAATAGCTGGTAAACCTTGACAGAGATTTACCAGAAATTCAAGTTGGATTCTCAAGAGGACGAGAAATGAGGAATATCATTGCTGACATTAGATGAGTCTTGACTGAGATCAGAGAATAGGAGAAAGATGTTTCCTCGTGTTTTATTGACTATGCAAACGTGTTAAACTGTGTGGATCATAACAAACTATGCAAAACCTTAACAAGGAAAGAATTTCCACAACACTAAAGTGTACCCATATAGAACCTGTACATAAACAATGAAGCTGTCATTGGAACAAAACAAGGAAATACTGTGTGATTAAAATCAGGAAAATTATATATCAGGGTATTTTCTTTTCACCATACTTATCCAGTTGATATGCTTAGAAAATGACTACAAACTGGATTATCTAATAAAGAACATCACATCTGAATTAGAGAAATACTAACTGCATGATGATATAGAGATGATACACTTTTTTGTTGTTGAAAAAAAGGATAAACTTATTGATGAAAATCAAAGATTGCAGCCTTCAATATGGATTGTAACTCAAAATTAAGAACCCCGAAATTTTAAAACTACTACACCAATTAAATATATAGTACATATATATGGAGAGAGAGAACACAAAGAAATATACAGCTACTTAGTCCACATTGCAGTACAGAGGGCTCAGTTCAACTCACTATCATGAAACAGTTAATGTATTGGCAGTTCTTCAACTCCTGGGCAAAAGTCAGAGAAGCAGACAGCTGAGTCTTTTGTAAAGCTATACAGGCAATCCAACTAGAGGCGGCAAAAAGTAGAGCAGGCCAGTAACAGTCAGCCAGAAGACAGGGTCCGACAGTCTCCAGCTCAAGTGATGCATACACCAGCAGTGTGGTGAAACTGGTCTCTAAGGAACCTGAAATTACAACAACACAGTCCATGGGCTGGGTGTCCGTCCCACAGGTGTAGCTTGCAAGTGGAGACAGAGAAGTAGCGAAGGCAGCCACACACTGGTCTGATCATCAGAGCACAAGAGACAGAAAGGTGAGGCTCACCATGTCATTTATCTCTTGGCCCTTCAATTAAACTGTGACCTTATTAATCCCACATGTGTTTATTGGCCAGGTTGGCACAATAAAGCTACCTATCACAATCATAATAAATGGAAAAAAGTTTGAAGCATTCAATTATTTCATTGTTCTCAGAGCCACAATCCATGCTCATCTAGGTAGGAGTGAAGAAGTCAAAGGACACACTGCATTGGGTAAATCTGCAACACAAGATTTTTTGCAAGTTTTGAAGAATGATGATGCCATTTCAATGACTAGGGTGCACCTAAGTAAGAAATTAGATTTTCAGTAGCCTCATATGCATGTGAAAAGTTGTACAATGAATAAGAAAGAGCAGAAGACTTAATAATGAATGTGAATTTGATGTTAGTGATGAATATTGAAAGTACCGTGGCCTGTGAGGAAAATAAATATATGTGCTGAAGGTAATACAACCAGAATTATTCTTCGAAGTGAACATGGCAAAACTTCATTTCATATACTTTAGACATGTTAGCAAGACAGATGAGTCCCTGGAAGAGGGACATCATGATTGGTAAAATAGAGGTCATCAAAAATGAGCAATGCCCTCAAAAAGATGGATTTTACACAGTGACCTCAGTAATGATCCAAACCCAAGCACAGTTGTGAAGATGGTGCATGAGTAGACGTTGCTTCTGTTTGTTCTACATAGGGTTGGAAGGAGTCAAACATCATTAAATTGCACCTAACAACAATGATCTTTTAGTGATTACCCTGAAATCATAAATTAGATTTTCTTACAACTGACGCAAAAACAAACCCGCTGTATTCCGATCCACAAAAAAATCCTTTACAATTTTTCCTAAGGTTGTCTACCTTTATGGGAGCAGATAGCCTCATCTTTTGCCTAAGGATTAAAGCTTATCAGTTCGCTGCTGTAGGACTGATTCCAAATAGCAGGTAACCCCTTACTTACTGGCAGAACCCAATTTTTTGGGGTTTAGTTTTCTATGATTTTTACAAAATCAGCTCACCAGGCTTATTTATTTATCCGTTTTGCCTGTGAACTGCTTTAAACTATCGATCTTTTGGCTCTGAATTCACTGCCATGGTGTCTATTCCAACTCATAGCCACCCTCTTAGGAGATGAGGATAAATTGTTCCTGCTATTTAAGTTTATCTGGAACTAATAGTTGGCCTCTTTCTCAGTAATTCTAGAGGCTTAACAGGAAGAAAAACATCATTGTCATTAAGTTGACTCAGAAACTCTATTGGACAGAGTGGAACTGCCTTGGTTACTGAGACTTTTAAATCTTGATAGGAGTGGGCAGCATTATTTTTCTCCTGTGGAAAAACTGATAGATTTGAACAGCTGATCTGTTGCTAACAACCCATTATACCATGAGAGCTCTGCTAGAACTTTAGAACTTTTCAAATGAGAGTTTAATGTTATCATGCATTATAATTCTAAGGTCTATTTAAAGTCTCATTCAATTGAGATGTTTTACTGAATCAAAATTTATATTTCCCTACATAATTGTCATTTGCATTTCCCTTCGTCTTCCACTTGCATATCTCTCTGCCAGTATATCTGTGTTTCTTTTTGGGGTTATTTTCCTTCTGCATAAACCAGTCACTTAATAGATATTAGCTCTAGGTATACTATTGTGATATGCTGAATATTTATATATCTGAAATCTCATATTTAAAGATATTTTTGCCATATGTAGAATTGAATGTAGCAGTTATCATTCCACTGTCTGTTGATTTTAATGGCCAGTTGGCTGCTTTTTTTTTTGTTAAGACTTTGATGAAGATATTTAGATTACATGTTTGTTTTAAAACTTTCTTCTTTGTAATTGGTTTCTGGAAATTAGAATATGGATTTCTTAAGCATGGATTTCCTGGATTAAGGGAAATGTTCTTGAATGTGTAGTTTGATGACTTCCATTAATTCGGGCAAATTCTCAGAAATTATATAGTTAAAGAGTGCTGCCAGTCAATCTTTCTCTCTCTCTTGCTTTTTTCTAATTATAATAAATCATATCCAATATTTCTGTTACATACACATAGTGAATATATATTTCATCTATCTTTTATGTATTATCTTTCTCTTTGGAATTCAGATTGCTTCTTCTATTGAGTAGTATTCTAGTTCACTGATTGTCCATCTGCTGTGCTTAATCTTCTGTTTAACATTTTAGTTGTTTATATTAATTTCAGCCATTTGGTTATTATTTTGAGTTATAGAATTTCCATGAGTTTATTTTAAAACAAACTCAAATCCTGTGGTAAAATTCATTACTTCATCAACTCTGTCAACCCTTTATTATATGAGTACTTTAAGAATGACCTGCCTTGGGCTGAGCCCCAGTGGCGTAGTGGTTGTGCGCGGGACTGCGGCCCACTGGGACGGAAGTTCAATTCCAGCAGTGGGCCTGGGTCTCCTACTCCCACCACCGGAGAGCAGTGATGCCCCCCCCCCAAAAAAAAAAAGAATGACCTGCCTCTTCTTTTTCTCTCCAGAAGTTTCTTTTTGTCATTGGAAATATGACTTTCAAACCTTTTCAACTGAATCAAATCAGAAAAATCTCCGAGAGCATAACTACCTATAAAGGCCGGCTTACCTCCCCATGATCCTCTCACTTCTAGATTCTTAGATATTCTTGTTGGCATCATTTACAATGTTTTGCTAATGTCTTTAAGGATATACAAGTGCATACAGAGACATGCAAGTGCATATGTGTACGTATGTGTGTGTGTGTGTGTGTGTGTGTGTAAGTGTGTGTATGCTTGGTGTAGCAGTTGGGGACCAATAGCAGCTCTGTAGGAAAACGACTGGGCTTTCTACTCCTGTCAAAAGCTCCAGTCTCAGAAACCCACAGAGGGTCAAGTAGAGTCTTCATTGACATTATGGCATTAAGTTTAGTTTTGGCTTGTTGTGTGCTTCTATGTGATATAATTCAAACAGTTCCCAAGGAAGTGGCTCCATTTGTGTTGTTATGGAATTGTGCACTCGAGGATTCTTATTGGTTTATACACGAGAAGTCGATCCTTAGGGCTCTAATTCCAGGCAGCTAAGCCTGGACTTAACATTTCAATTTCAAGAGCAGCACACCATCGAAAAGCCTGTGATCAAATTCCACAATCTTTCTATTTCATTTTCCTCAAACATTTAAAGCCCTTCTTGTATATATAATCAAGAGGCCCTGTGGGCAAGTGGGCTTTGCATTGGGGTCTTCAGTGCAATGTCAGCAGTTTGACACCGCTACTGCTCTGTGGGAAACGTCTATTCCTCTAAAGAGTAACCGGTCAGAAGCTCAGAGGGGCAGCTCCACCACGTCCCGTAGGTTTCTGTGAGTCGGAATTGACTTCATGCTGGTCAGGCAGGATGGTGAAGAGGGAAGTACGAAGATGAGCTAGTGATGCTGAGTTGTGGGCCTCCGACATTGGTGCCCACAGTTCTCAGGGCCAAGGGGCCTGCAGTGGGCCACACGTGAAGGCAGGCAGTTCCAGCAGGCAGGAGGGCAATGGGGCAGTGAGGAAGGGGAAGTTCAAGGATCCCCACAACATGCTGTCACCCTGAATTGAAAACTAATTTGAAGCTCTGGGGAATAAATACAGGCACTCCTAGGCATAGAAAAGAGTTCCATTCCTAAGTGTACATTTCGTTGGGATCTGTAGATAAGAGAACAGCTGCATCCAACTCTTATTGAGCTTCACTTCGATTACACACTAGGTTAAGCTCCAGGATACTTACTGAAAGGTTGGTGGTTTGAACCTACCAGTTGCTCTGCAGGGGATAAAAAGGGAGGGGGAAGCTGTCTGCTTCCACAAAGATGAACAGTCTCAGGAACCCTCTGGAACACTTCTACTCTGTCTGTAAAGCCACGTAGGAGTTAGAAGTTACTTCATGACAATAGATGTGAGTGTGTGGTACTACAAAAATCTTGAATCTTTTTAATGTTTTAAGCATTGTACAAGCTGCAGTTATGATAAAGAATTGGTTACAATCTGTGCTTGGTTCAGGATTTCAAAATGAGGAGAAATTGACATAATTCAGAGAGCAAGGCCTAGTTGCTCATAATTTGGAAGTTAGTAGTCTGAAAACTTACTATCTACTGTGTAGTTTGGTGAGAACATAAAAAGTGGGATGTACTTATAGCTGTAGAGGCCAGTGACAAATCATCCACCCAAACCTGTTCTCATTTGACTCATACCAACCCTCTACATAGTGATATAACTGAGCCACAGTGTTTTCAAGGGATTCAGCTTCCTAGAATTAGCCATCTACACCTTCTTCTGCAGAGACACTGGTTGGTTGGAAAGCCCTCCCTTTTGGCTAGCCATGGAGTGTTTTTTATCTCCAGCACCACCAGAACTCCTTATCAGTTGGTAAACTGTCTCAAAACCCAAGTAATATATATGCAAGCAACTTTAAAAATCATTTTATTGGGGGATGATATAATTCTTATCACAATCAATACATATATCAATCATATGCAGACCACATTTGCATATTTGTTACCATCATCATTCTCAAAACATCTTCCTTCTACTTAGGCCCCCAGTATCAGCTCCCCATATTTCCCCTCCTGCCTCAATTTCCCTCCCTCATGAACCCTTAATAATTTACAAATTATCATCATTTTGTCATATCATACACTGTCCAATGTGTCCCTTCACCCACTTCCCTGTTGTCCATACCCCAAGGAGGAGGTTATATGTAGAGCCCTGCAATTCATCTCCCCTTTCTACTCTACCTTCCTTTCACCCTCCCAGTATCACCACTCTCACTACTACTCCTGAAAGGATCATCTGTCCTAAATTCCCCATGTTTCTAGTGTACAACCCCTTTTCCAGCTGAATTTGTAAGGAAGAATTGGGATCATGATAGTGGGTGGGAGGAAGCATTTAAGAGCTAGAGGAAAGTTGCATATTTCATTGCAGCTACACTGTATGTTGACTGGTTCATCTCCTTCTTGAGACCCTCTGTAAGGAGATATTGCTTCTTCCACGTGGTCTTTGTTGCTTCTGAGCTAGATGGCCGCTTGTTTAGTTTCAAGCCTTTAAGACCTCAGGTGCTATATCTTTTGATAGTCTGGCACCATCTGCTTACTTCATCACATTCATTTGTCATCAGTGATCATATGAGGAAGGTGGGCATGCAATGTTATTATTTCTAGTTCTTTGAAGCCTGATAACTGATCCTTTTGCCACCTCATAGTCATACAAGCTGGTGTGCTTTTTCCATGTGGGCTTTATTGCTCCTGAGCTAGATGGCTGCTTGTTTATTTTCAAGCCGTTAAGCCCCCAGATGCTATAACTTTTGATAGCTTGGCACCATCAACTTTCTTCAACACATTTGCTTATGCACTCCTGTATCTGCAGTGATCGTGTTGGGAAGGTGAGCATCATGTAATACCAATTTAATAGAAAAAAGTGTTCTTGCATTGAGGAAGTACTTGAGTAGCGATCCAATGCCCATCTGCTGTCTTTATACTAACCTTATAAGTATATGCACAAGCATCTATTTCCCCATCGTGATATATAAATATGTTCACCTATGTACATGCCTGTATTTAGACATCTATAAATGCCTCTGTACAGCCCCCCCCAGTTCTTTCCTCTATTTCCTTTTATCCCACTATCATGCTTGGTGTCCATTTGGGTGTCAGTATTTTCTCTCTGTTACGGTACTCATGATCAATCCCTATTAGGCTTCACACACCCACCTTGCTACTGATTATGTATCTCTTGTTATTCCCTTGTCCCTGGGATGGTCAACACCACTTCCTTTCCCCCATCTCCCATGCCCCCCAGGAGCCATCAGTTCTGTTGTTTTCTCCTCCACACAGTTCATCCAGCCTATCTTATCTGGATAGACTTGCAGAGATAATGGTATGTATAAAAAATAAACAGAACATCACAAGATGATTAGAAGTGTCCAGTGAACAACTATATAGTGTAATTGTATTTTTCTATGCATCACATCTTAAATATTCAGGGTGTGCTTGTGCTTACATTCTAGCAGTCTTTCTCTCAAAGCTCATAGTGCCTACATTTTTTTCTCAGCAATAGTTTCCATTTCTCTAAAATGCTTATTCCACCTATGATTTTTTTGGACACATTTTCAATTTTCATATATTTATTTTATCAGTTTTGTTGCCTTATACTTATGAAACAATTCATTAGTTCATCATATTAAGGCATGTACAATCATCACCACAATCAATTTTAGAACATTTCCTCCTTTCTTATACTCATTGTTATTTGCTCCTCATTTCCCTTCAACCTCTCCTGCCATACCCTAAGAAACCATTAAACTAGCTTCTGTCTCCATAGATTCGCCTATCCTGGATTTCTTAACTAGAAAAAACACACCAGAAGGAAAAACTAACAGCAGTAATAAAATAAAATAGAGAAAAATCTCATAAAAAAACAGAAAATCATAGAAACTAGAACAAACAGAATGAATCAAAAGTGAGATCAAATGACAAAATTCAATGTTATCCTAACTACATCTTCAACAATCTACTTTCCAATGCACTCTTTATGACTGCAAGGCAGTACATATCCCTAGGCTATTATCTACTTACTTCCTGTGAGGCTTGATCCAAGTGTATTCCTTTTTTTTCTTAAACTGAGACAAAAAGGTGATCAAGTGATAAAATGATTATATTTCAACATAACTACATCTGCTCTAATCATCTTTGCAGTGCTCTGTGTCTCACAAAAGACTCTTTATATCCCTCAACTGCGGTAGAAAAGGATTCACTAGAGGTTTAGATCATATGTGAATCCTACAGATGGATTTTGGGTCCATCATTGATCTTAAGTGAACTCTGCTTTGAACGCTATTAGTTCAGTGGTTTCTGAAATTCCTAAGTTCTTCTACTTTCAAGAATTAGTGTTTACTTTCCCTTTTTGGGTTATTATCCAACATCCATGATCTTCTTCTAAAATTCTGGCCGCTAGTTTATGTTCGCAGGAGGCGCTCAACTCAGCAGACCTCACTGTGACCTACTTTCTGACTCATGTGACCGCTAGGACAAGGTTGAATTGCTTGTGTGGATTTCTGAGACTGTAATTTTTGATTGAAGTGGAAAGCCTCATCTTTCTCCTGTAGAGCAACTGACCATTCCAACTGCTGACCTCATAGCTGGCAGTCCAATGCATAGCAGCCATGACACCCAAGTTCCCAGGCCAGGAAAAAGACCTCCGGCCTGGTCAGGCAGTGGATTAGCAAATTAGAGCCTCGGTTAAGGGACTTGATACAGTAACTGCAATAATGGGCTGAAATATAGCACTAGTGGTGAAGATGGTCAGGACCAGGCAGTGTTTCATTCTGCAGTACATAGTATCACAGAGCTAGAACTTACTGGATGGTACCTTACATCAGTAATAATCGTTTATTTATGATTGAGAATGAATTAGGATCTGTATTCAATTAAAACTTATATCTGTTCTTATAAACTGTGTTTAACACCACAAAAGTTTCTGTGGTATTTTTCCCAATCAGGTAACAAAACTTCACAGCTAAGCACTGTTCTCTTAAATCAGCCATCACACACAAAAAACTAGTTTTCACTGTGACCAGAGAGATACTTCCTAGGTGATTCCACGCGATGCCCTAACTCAGAGGAAGTGGCTGGATCCTGGCCTAACAGAACAGAAAAGCATACTACAAAAGCTCCACCCAGCTTAGCTTTTATCAGGGTTTCTCTTGGTATTTCCTTATATCTCTTTATTTTTCTTAAAATATCATGCTCCCCTCAAAGAAACATCTCAGCCAGTTAAGAGCAAACTGGTTTAGCACATCCTGCATATTTTTAGTACTACTAAAAGAAATTTAGCTCAATTTCCTCTGGAAGAGCAGGTGAAAGATTCCATGGCGGATCTGCTTAGTTTTTACACTGTAAATGATGGGATTCATTACAGGAGGAGCCAACAAGTAGATATTGGCAATAACCACGTGAACCAGTGGTGAAGCATGCTTTGCGAAACGATGAGTCATGGACAGGCTCACCATGGGGACATAGAGAACTAGAACAGCCAGAAAGTGTGACAGACAGTTATTAAGGGCCCGTAATCGCTCAGCCCAGGTGGCTGTCCCCATGATATTTCTCAGGATCAGTGAATAGGAGAGCAAAATGAGTAATGGGTCCAACACAATAATGAGAATAACAAGAACAAATCCATACCAGCTGTTGACGCGGATGTCGGCGCAGACCAGACGAATCATGTCCTGGTGGAGGCAGTAGGAGTGAGAGAGAAGGTGTGAGCGGCAGAAGGGCAGGCGCTTGAGGAGGAAAAGGGAGGGGAGAACAGCCAGAACACAGCGACAGATGATGGC
>PVJH01045315.1:0-12468 GCA_004026705.1 Nesogale talazaci
ATAGTAGGGTGCTAGCAGTAAATACAAGAGACAAAAAAGACAAGGAGAGAAAGGCACGAGGGGTGGGAGCACTACAGTTTCTTGAAGCTGGAAGTGAAGCTGAAGGCCTGACCCGGCTAAGTCTTTTTCTCCTTCTCCAGGGGGCTGAGTCCTCCAGGAAATGGGATGAGCCAGGGCCCTGAGGCAGAAGCTCCCCTGGAGAGTCCGGGGCTGGCGAGTCCACCAGAACGGAGATCAGGTGAGAGGAGAATGGTCAGAGTTCCCAGGGGACACGGCCAGGGCGTGAGGAACTTGGCTTCTGCTCAGAGGAGATGGCAGCCAGACAGGCGAGGTGGTAAGGCTGCCTGCCGGGAAGACGGGGCTGTAGATGTATCATCCAATGGTCTTGTTTACAGCTCACTCCTGAATTCTTGTCATTCGTTGTCGTTGTGAAGTTCCGATGAGCCGGTTCCAACCCATAGCAAATCACACACCACAGAAAAGAACGGGCCCCCGTCCTGCGCCATCCTCACAGCCCTGGTGTCAATCATCTCCTGAAGGGCCTTGCTCTCCTTTGCTGCCCCTCTCTGCGACCCAACATGATGCCCTCCTCCAGGGACACCTGTCTCTCCGAGCAACATGTCCTACCTCTGTAAGCAAAGCCTCACTTTCCTTGCCGCTGAGCCTTAGCGTCTAAGGAGTACTCGGACTACCCTTCTTCCAGGACAGATCTGTGTGTCCTTGGAGCAGCCAATGGGACTTTCAGTCTTCTTCATCAGCACCACCCTTCAACGGCATCAAGTTTTCTTCTCTCTTTATCGAATGTCCAACTTCGAGAGAGATCACAGGTCAGGCACAGCTCAATGCAACGTTCTCGCGTTTTATGGTTCCGAAGAGGTCTTGGGTGGCAGATTTACCTAGCGTAATGCCGCGCTTTTCTTGTGAACACTTGACCGCTGCTTCCGGGCCCACGGACTGGTGGGTGCTATCATGCTGATTGTGATTTGGAAGGATGTCAAGGGCGACAGGAAGGACCGCCGCCCGCTCCCGCGCCCTCCTCCTCCGTGCTGTGGTGCCGGAGCTCACCGCTGCAGCCACGGGGTCCGTCCGCTCAGGGAGAGAGGACCTTTCTCTGTGCCGCTGCCCTTCTGCTTCCCCAAGCATAATGCTCTTTCCTAAGATTTGGTCCTTCCTGATCCCACGTCCCAAGGACTTGAGACAAAGTCTTGCCTTGCTTGTTTCTAAGGAGCATTCTGGCTGTATTTCTTCCAAGACAGGGCTGTTTGCTCCTCGGGCAGTCCACGGTGCTTTCTTCCCCAACATCATAGCTCGAATGCATCCATTTCTCTGCAGCCTTCCTTATTAGATGTTTAACTTTCACACGCGTGTGAAGCGATTGAAAATACCATAGCTTGGGCCTGGGGCAAGACATTCTTGCTCTTGAACACTTTAAAGAGGTCTTGTGGGCACATCTGGCCAATTCAATGCATCCTTTGATCTCTGGACCCGTTTCCAGGAGCACAGGGTGTGAATCCAAAGAAGACGAATCCTGGCCCAATTCCACCTTCTTCTCCATGTACTATGAGGTTATTACCAGTTGGGAGGATTTGGGTCTTCTTGGCATTGAGATCTAAGAGCAGAAGTCCTTGATCTTCACCAGCAACGGCTTCAAGTCTCCTTCATGTTCACACCCTAAGGTCAATAATTATCATGCATCTTCTCTGCCTATTTGATCAAGTTCAGCGTGAACAGAGGGATAGAATTCTTCGATGGCAGAACCCCAGTATTCAACTCCATCCGTGCTCTACATAATCAGATTTTGACACAAAATGCCGAGAAAGTTTTGCATCCGAGCTTGAATAAAACTTCGGAATCCAACCCGATGCACGTGGTTTTTGTTAACAAAAGCCATCACTCGGCGTTAGTTTGCATTGTTAGTACACATTGTTTAAACCTTTTGCGGCTGTGTTCCAAACGTTTTGCTTTCATTTTCTTCGTTTTTGTGGCTTCTTGTACTGTTTTTAAATTTTAAAAAATCATGGGTCCTAAGAAAGTTTTTTTTAAAAAGAATCATCATGATGAGGAACTGGTTAACCATGCGAATGATGTAGATGATATCGATATTTTAGTAGACCCATTTAGAAGACAGTTAAGGAAATGCCAACAGCAGACCACATTAGACAGATTTTTCTTTTTTCTCTCTTTTTTTTTTTTTTTTGTTTTAAGAGAAAGCCAGCCAGGTCCGAGTGAAAAGGGGCAAAGCAGGAGGAAAACGCCTGAAAAGCAGCTACCAGTTGATTTGATGGAAGGGGATTCCTCTCCTACACACTGACTTTCTCTCCACACCGGTGTCCACAGATCCAGATTCTTTTTTTTTTTTTGGGGGGTGGGGGGAGAGCGTCACTGCCCTCTGGTGGTCGTGGGCGCTACCCAGTGCCACTCCTGAGAGCCGCCTCTGGATTTGAACAGTCAAGCCCACAGGCGGCAGTCCCGCACTCAACCACTTACGCCACCGGGCCTCAGCCCCACAGATCCAGATTCTTGACCTACTGTAGTTGTTAAACACTTTTTAATGTTGTGTTTCTTATTTAAATCCCATTATTTAACTCAGAACTTATTTACTTTGAAATTTCTGTGTAATGTCTTGTATGAAATTGCAATACGAGGATAGAAAAACCTTGGTGGTTGAGAACAGATGAATGACTTTCAGTCGTTTCTTATGGGAAAAATTGAGAACTCGACTGCGTCGTATCTCAGTGCTCCTTCTAGAATGCATTAGCATCAAGGTCTGGGATCCTACTATATTTCTTCATCACTAGCTTTATTGGTTGGTGCACAAATTTGAATAATGAGTGAGTGAGTCATGAGCCTCGCCCCAGGGTCGGGTGGTGGGGAGACTGTCACAGTTGGCCTGGGCAGGGTTTGTTTAATTTTTACTGACAGCACAGTCACCAGCTCCCATCAACAGGAATGAGAATCGCTATGAGTGCTGGAAACTGTGCATTGTGAAATATACTCCCCCTCCAAGGGATAGTTGATGTTTTGTATCCATTTGGCTGCGCCAGGACCCTCAGTCGTTTGGCAGTTTAGACATAACAATGCCCTGTGATGAGCCCCCCTCAGGGATGTGACCAGTAGAAGCGGACATGGTGGAGAAGCTTGTGTGCTTCTTGCTAGGTCTCGATTCTGCGCCTGTATTTTCATCTGACCTCTGGTATGGACGTGAGCCAGCAGCCAGCTGTCTTGCCCACCGATCCTGGCAACCATCAGCAGCCTGCCACTCGGCGGCCACCTGCTATCTGACATATGCATCTTGGGTCCGTCGGAGAAGCTGCAAGGCTGACATTTGACCCACAGACTTGGGACTTTCCTGTTCTACAGGTGTGTGTGTGTGTGTGTGTGTGTGTGTGTGTGTGTGTGTGTGATAGTTAGTGTTTTGCTTCAGTTGGCTCTAGAAAACCAAGCCCAAGATGCCTATTCCCAAACGAGAGACAGTTGAGGCCCACGGAGAAGCAACCCCCGTGTGAGACCGAGATTTGGACTCAGGTCTGTCTCCCTCCATAGCCGGCAGCCCTTCCATATGCCCGACCAGCTGCTACCAAGTGGACTCCAACGTGTACTGACTGTGCCCTTGTCGGAGTAGACCTGGGCTTCCTCAGGCTTCCGGAGACTGTGGTCTTGCAGAAGGAGATAGCGAGACCCTTTTGACCTCCAATCTTTCCGTTAACAGCCAACTGCATAGCGGTACCTTAAGGGGCCAGTGGCACCATCTGTGTGTTCGGAAGATGTGCAGGAGACTAAAGGAAGTAGAAGTGCTTTAGTATGGCAATTCACAAGGAATAGATATAAATAACAAAAGCATAAAGATGCTCTATACAAAGATATAAAGTAGCCCCATGATTCGTGGTCACCCGTTTGTGTGCCTCAGATGATGGTGCCCAGGGACTATGGGTGCTCACACTCTGCTAGACTCTGGGCCTGGCAGTGTCCAGAAGTCCTCTTCTTAATGACACAGATAGCTGAGGATTCCCAGGGGACCATCTCTCCTCCAACGCCAACCTTTGGGCCTGCAACTCACGTATTTCTTGGCATAGTTTTAGGAACTAATAATCTCCCAAAGCCTTTCCTTCCCAGGCCTCTGCCCTCCCTTCGAAGGCCTGCATATGGGAGGACTTGAGGCCCCAGAGGAGAGGCAAGACCCAAACCAAGGCACCAGGGGTCTCCTCACAGGATCGGGGACTCTCCCTGCTCCATCCAGCTCAGAGGAGTTGCTGGAGCTGCCCCTGACCTAGCTGTGAGGGCTTGGGCAAGCCAGACCAGTTCCTGGAGTTTCGGGCTCCTCATCTGGAAAAGAAAAGGAAGTTATCCGTAGTTAGTGGCTCAGAGGTCGAGATAGTCGCAGAAAGGCATACAAGGCCGCCAGGCTGCAGAACGTTGGGTCTAATTATCTGTGGGCAGCACTTGGTCCAGATCCTGTCAACAAGCATGAAAAACATTTCTGCAGAGGAGGCTGCACCTCGGCTGGGGCCAGCTGATTTCGATTGAGGGAGGAGAGGGAATGGACCAAGCAGTTCCTGCCAAATGGCACTGTCTTGTGGTCACAGCAAATTAATAGGCACTCCTGTAATCATGTGGTCAGTGGATTTCAGTGGGAGTCATGACCAAAGAGCAGATGTTCTCTCTCTCTCTCTCTCTCTCTCTCTCTCTCTCTCTCTCTCTCCAAGCAAAGGTACTTTCACCTCTGCTTGTGGGTAAACCAAGGAGAGTTAACCTCCCCTTGTAGAAAATCTTTAACATTACTTCTATAGACTCCCAAAGGGAGAATACGCCCAGTAGTATCATGTATTTTTGATCGATTTTCTTTTCAGCCCTCGGTGACCCTGGCTGCGTGCTGTAGAATACCTGGATTTTGAATTTTTCTCATTTCAAGATGCCTAGCATTCTTCAGAGACCACATGAGAATTCTGTGGTTTTCAGAAGCCCTGCTCAGGGAACCAGACTGTACCTTAGACATACCTGTTACCCATGAAAGGAGCTGAGATACTCCTTTGAACTCATGCTGACACCCCCTCCTGTGAGAAGGACCACTGTCCCATGGTCGGGCAGGTGAAATCAGCTCTCTTGTTTTTGAAGGTCGCCCCCAATTTGGCAACTTGAGGCTATCATCTGAGTACTATTATCGCACTTCATCTACTTTGGGGGGTCTTAGCCCTACAACACAGTTTTGCTTAGTGAACGAGCAGGGTTGGAAATTTTGTCTTTTGTCTAGCTGCTTTCTTTCTTTACAAAATAATTTTATTGGGGGCTCTTACAGCTATTATAACATTCAATACATCATCTGTATCAAGCACATGTGCACACATTTTGCCACATTCATTTCCAAACATTTTCCACTTGAGCCCTGGGTATAAGCTCCTCCTTCCCCCTCCCCCCTTTCCTTTAATGAATCATTTTATTGGGTACTCATACACCTCCCCTCACGATCCATACATACATCAATTGTATGCAGGCCTCATTTGCACACTCGTTGGCATCATCACTCTCAAAACTTCCTCCCTCCACCTAGACCCCCAGTTCCAGCTCCCCATATTTCCCTTCCCTCCCACCCCCATGAACCCTTAATAATTTACAAATTGCTATTGCTTTTACATATCGTACACTTTCCAATGTGTCCCTTCACTCACTTCCCTGTTGACCTTGCCCCAGAGAGGAGGTTATATGTAGATCCCTGAAATTGATTCCCCCTTTCTATTCCACCATCCCTCCAACCTCCCAGTATCACCACTCCCACCACTAGTCCTGAGGGAATATCTATCCTAAATTCCCCATGTTTCTGACTCCAGTGTACATCCCCTGCTCTAGCCAGACTTGTCTGGTAGAACCAGGAGCATGATAGTGGGTGAAAGGAAGCATTTGAGAACTAGAGGAAAGATGCATATTTCATTGTTACTACACTGCACTTTAACTGGCTCATCTCCTCCCTGCAACCCCTCTGTAAGAGGATGTCACTTCACCTATTGATGGGCTTTGGGTCAACAATCTGTACTCCCCCCTAATTATAATGATATAATTTTAGTTCTTTGATGCCTGACACTGGATCCCTTCAACACCTCATGGTCACACAGGCTGGTGTGCTTCATTCATGTGGGCTTTGCTGCTTCTGAGCTGAATGGCCGCTTGTTTACTCAATCCTTTAAGACCCCAGATGCTACATCTTTTGATAGCCAGGCACCATCACCTTTCTTCACCACCTTTGCTTATGCACACATTTGTCTTCTGTGATCATGTCGGGGAGGTGAATCTAGCTGCTTTCTTAAGCAGTGTTCAGTTACTTAAGTTTTTAACTTGTGTCACTGAGTAGCCCCTGAATTTTAGTCTAAAAAGCTATCCCATATGTGTCTGTCTATACCACTGGCTAGATTAAGGATACTATTATGAGAATTACCCAATGTCTCCTGGAAGTGACTGCCATTCTTTCTCAACAGCTAGCTAAAGTGGTCCTCTACACTGGACCAGGGATTCTGTCAACTGGAGTTATACAAGTGGATTTTGAACTCCCGCTTAGTCAGACACCCTCATCTAAAAACAGCTCTTTCTCATGATGTGGACGTGTTCATTACCTGACCACCTGGAGCCAGCACTGAAGAGATGGGTGCTACAGCAAAGGGTGGTGATGAAATCAGAGGGTGCCCAGCCATCCGGAAGAAGAGCATCTGGGACCTTGAAGGCTTGTCTTCAAAGAAGCAGTCATCTAAAAACAGTGTCAGCTCAGTCCACACGTAAGGGACACACCAGACCACGTGATCCAAGGGTGGTAAGTAATAAAACCCGAGATCAGAGGAAGGAGTTGTTGCAGAGCTAAAATTCTGAGCAAGGCTCTGAATGACAGGGAACGCCCCAAATCCACTTGCAGAATTTTATGTGGATAAAGCCTCCCCTGAACTCCCTTGGATCATTGACGAGGGATATAAGTAGGCTTGCCCTCAGACAGAGTGCACGGAAGAATGGATAGATGCAGTATAGCAAGGTTAAAATGTAACATGTTATCGTGTGTTTTCTCTTGGGGCCTATTTTAATTGGTTCTAGTTTCTGTTATCTTCCACTTTCTCTTAAAGCAAGGCTTTCCTGTGCTTTATTTTGTGGTCGTTGTTGGTTTGTTTGAGTTTTTTTTTATGATTTTCTTTCTTTGCATGACATATAAATCCATAGAGAGAGGATAGATAATCCATGGGGACAGTAACTAGAGTAAGACTCCTTAAGGTAAAGGTTGGGGGGAAATAGAGAACTAATATTAATGGGTATGAGAATGAAGAAAAGGTTCTAAAACAGATGGCGGTGATGATTACACAACTTCTAAAATACATATATCTAAGCCATTGAATTGTATGGCACATGAACTATATGCCGATAAAACTGTTCTATATATCGCCAAAATAAAAAATAAAAAAGACTATATCGGGGAGAAAATAATAGGATGCATGTACAGTGGTGGCTTAGAATGTATTGCACTTTTCAGCCTCTCAGTCCATGGTTCTCCAAGTTCAGCTGCTCCTGAATTCCCCGAGGAGCTTGTTAACACTGTTGGAACAGAAACCTCAAGTGTCTGACTCAGCAGCTCTGGAGTCGGCCTGGGAATGTGCATTCTAACAAACTCCCAGGGGATGCAGAGACTCTGATGGCCACTGTCCCACACCAGGGGTCCTCAAGATCCCCTGCTCATTGGCCTTAAGCTAGGGTGGCAACTGAGGCCTGGGTCACATGCCAGAGATGCTGCTGCAATTGCCCCCATGGGGAAGCCTCTGCGCTCATGAGAGTTCCCCCAGAGGATTCTAAGGTGCCGCCAGAATTGAGAAGTGGTGCCTCAGAGTAGGAGGAGCCAGGGTGGCTCAGTGAGTTATGCCATGGGCTGCTAATGGAAGGTTCACAGTTCAAACCCACCAGCTGCTCCCCAGGAAGCCATGCGGCAAGACTGCTCTGCAATGATCCGCAGCCTCAGAAGCCTCAGGGAGCAGTTCTTCTCTGTCCTCTGGGGTCGCCATGAGTCTGTGTCATCTGTGTTTGGATTTAGCCCGAATGGAGAGGAAGGAGGAGCAAACAGTATGCAGAACAAGCACCTCTGCCCCCTCCCACTGTTCATCAGAATCAACGACAGTTGCCTATTTCATGCACTACCCTAACATCATAGCTACTGTTACGAAATGTATTCATGTTTCGCTTCGTTGACACTAAGAAGAGCCAGCATTGCTGGGATGACTCACAGGTAGCGGGTGGTGCACACATTCAACACTCCAAAAAGCTGGTGGTGCATCAGAAGAAAGGCCTGGCGATCTGCTTCCACAATGTCAGCCCCTGACAACCTTCTGGAGCACCGTTCTGCTCTGACACGCATGAGGCCACCACAAGTCCACTCTGTGGCCCCGGAGCATCGTGACAACTCCACGGGAGGGTCGTGGCACTGTTTGTCATTTGCATGCCATCTAACGGATGCCCGAGGCAGTTGGGGCTCTTGCCCACATCCATGCAGCCAGAGAGTGATGGGAAAACAAGCTGCAGGTCTCCACATCCTTGCTCTGACCTCTGGGCCGAGGAGGACGCCTGCATGATGAATGCATGAAACAAAGTTGGTGGTTGTGGGGGTGGGCATGGGGGTGGATGGTGGATAGCTCATTCCGTGTCCATGCTTTGCTCTGGAAGCCTTTGGGGGCACGTAGCCAATTAGGGAGAGGATGCTGGCTTGTAAATAGTGGCTGATTGACCTTTATCCACACACATGTGCAATCGTTGCCTAATTCTGCAGGCCCCGGCAGCATGCTCTCTCTCCGCACCCTTCCCCCAAACCCGGCTCCAGACAAATCAATGACGTTGCAAGGCCATTCCACGAACACAACCTTTAGCACGTGCTCACCTTCTGCCACTGGCTAAGCTCCAGCCTGCAGATGCGGCGAGGCTGGAGCCCAGACCAGCACGGCCAGAGAGGAAGCAACCTGTCCGAGAATGGACGGCCCTCCCTCCACCTAACACATTCCACTCTGAGGGCCTGAAGGGTGAACCCGGCAGCGGCGGTGGCCAAAACCACAACAACAGTCTCCCTTCCTTTGGAAAAAGGTGGCGATGGTTCTCACCTTCCCACAGGAGACCCAGGTTCACTTCCTACTCAGTGCACCTCCTGCAAAGCCATCTGTAAGTCCGTGGGTTGCTCCCATGCTGAGCAGGTTTGAGCAGTGGTCCAAGTTAAGATGGAGCAGGAAGAAAGGTGGAGATGGAGTTCCAAACATCAGCCACTGAAAGTCTGATGAATCACAAAGGTGTGAATTGTGGGAGATGGGACAGCACTGAATAGGCGTGGGGGGGGGGCACGGAGTGGGGGATTTGGCAGCGGGGGTGGGGGGGGTGCTGTTGGGCAGGAGGTAGATCCCTGTGGATCTCCGCGGTGCAAGAGCCACTCCCCGACAAATGGGCCATGATGATTCCCTAGCAATCAGGCAGGCTTCTTTTTTTTTTTTTTTAGATCATTTTATTGGGGGGTTCTTAAAGCTCTTAACACCATACATACATACAACCATTGTGTCAAGCCCATCTGTACATATCATCAATTTCAAAACATTTTCTTTCTTTCTGAGCCATTGGTATCAGCTCATTTCCCCCTCCACTGCCCTCCCTCATGAACCCTTGATAATTCATCTTTTTTTCTTTTTTTCATGTCTTACACGGACCATCATCTCCATTCACCTACTTTCCTGTTGTTTGTCCCCCTGGGAAGGGATTATATATAGATCATTATGGTCAATTCCCTCTCTATCCCCCCATCTTCCCTTTACTCTCCTGGTATCGCTACTCTCATTATTGGTCCTGAGGGGTTATCTGTCCTGGATTCTCTGTGTTTCCAGCTCTTATCTGTACCAGCGTACATCCTCTGGCCTAGCTGGATTAGTAAGGTAGAATTAGGGTCATGATAGTGGGGTGGGGTGGGGTGGGGGTTGGGGGGGAACATTAAGGCACCAGAGGAAAGGTGTGTGTTTCAACAGTGCTATACTGCACCCTGACTGGCTCGTCTCTTCTCTGCAACCCTTCTGTAAGGGGATGTCCACTTGTCTACGCATGGACTTTGGGCCTCCACTCCGCACTCCCCCTCATCCACATCGATATGTTGTTGTTTTTTTGTTCTGGGTCTTAGATGCCTGATACCTGATCCCAATGACACCTCATGATCACACAAGGCTGGTGTGCTTCCTCTAAGTGGGCTTTGTTGCTTCTCCGCTAGATTCAGCCAGGCCTCTTAAGGCTCCTGGAGAAGACTTAGTTGGGCTAGCAGGACCAACAGAAGGGAGGCTCTTAGCAGGAAACAGCTCTGCTGAAACCTTGACCTTGACTCCACCTCCCCACCTCCACATCTCGTGCTCTTCTCTACCACAGTCAGGCACCTTTCTTACCCAGAGACAATCACCCAGACAACTGGGAAGGTCTTAACCAAACACCCCCGCCTGCCTCTGATGTAGACCTCTCCTTCCAAGTAAGGTGAGACTTACATCCTGCCTATTCACAGCGTTCATTTATAATCAGCGATTCTAGATAGTCCCCGGGGGTCGCAAACGGAATCTGATCCTGTGTGTGCCCTGAGGTCACAATTGTAGGCAGGTTAGAACAAGCATGTGCTGTGAGGTCTGGTCTCACCTCACTTTTAGGGCAGGATAAGCCTCCCAGAGTCCTCTCCTTGGTTCAGAAGCTATAAGTGCACAGGCAAAAAAGCCGGAGATAAAGGACTCGTGTCCTGTCACACAGGTGGTCTCGTGACTACAAAGGGCGGTCATTAGATCGTAGGAGGACTCGCTGTCGTGTGAGCCTGCTCCTCCTCTAAGCCAGCCCCCTACCCCCAGCCCCACCCTGGACTTTTCTCCCCAGTACAGAGCAGCCAGCCTTGCCCTTCCTTGTTGGGTGGGAGATGTCTACGTGGCAGGTGTGGGGTGGGCTCAGCCCTGGCTTCACGGAAGTCTGGCCTGAGCCCCGGGGACAGGACTTTCCAACAGAGAAGACCAGAAGGTGCCTTGAAGCAGTGAGTCACCTTCTGGCTGCGAGTCAAGGCTCGCTCAGTGCAGCCCTGTTTGCAGAGGCACCTGGCAGGGAGAGCGGGGAGGGGGCGGACGCCACGACGCTGCCAGGGCAAGCGACACACAGAAGGAAGGACGAGACAGACACCGACAGGAAGGAGACGCAGACAGAGATGACACAGACGAGCACCAGCAGACCCCCAGCGGAGCCGAGCCCAGAGGGGCGGCGGGATGTAACCTCGGTTCCGAACGCAGTCCCAGAGCTCCCCAGGCAAGCTCAAGCCCCCAGCCCCCCCACCCCCACCCCACGCAGCCCAAGATCCAGAGGAGAGCAAAGCAGAGCCAATGAGCTGCAAGGCCCGGGCATTACCTCACTAGCACGGACTGCCATTGGCTGGCCCACCCCGGCGAGGCTAGCTGTTGCTACGACCTCCCCGCTGGTGTGGTGGGAGGATGGCAGGAGGAGGCTCCCTAGGGAGAGCCGCGCCTCACCTCTTGCCAGCCCAGGGAGGGAGCCCAGGGACACCCGCTCAGTCCCCAAGGTGTGTGTGTGTGGGGGGGGGAGGGGGGGGGGGTGGAGCCAAGCTCCTGCAGCCCAGAACCTCTCCTCAAGGGCGCTGGGTCTACATCAGCCCTGCTTCCCCCGTCAGCCGCCCAGGGGCCGCTTGCCCTGCAGGTCCAGACGAGTGTGCCTCCGTCCCCCAGCAAAGCAGTCCTCCAGCAGGACCGCAGGGCGGCTGTTAAGGACAAAAGAGCCCTGGGTGTCACAAGCTGTGTGCCCTCAGGTTGGTGGTTCAAATCCACCTAGCGGCCTGCGGGAGAAATAAACCAAACGATGTGATTCCCTCAGAGTAAGGAAACCGCACGGAGGAGGGGGAAAGAAATCCTGCTCGCTCCGTCAGTGGTATTAGGAAGGGACGACTCAACCAGAGTGCAGTACAGCACTGACGAATCACACGGCATTCCTCCAGCTCCTGCATGCGTCCTCCCCCCTCTACCGTGACCCAGTTCTGCCTAGACCGGAGAACACACATTGGTACAGATTATGAGCTCTCCACACAGGGAATTCGGGGCAGAGGAACCCCTCAGGAACTGCAGCAGCTAAGACACCATGAGGATAGGGGGACAGTCAGGGGAGGAGGAAGGATGAGAAAAAGGGAACCCCTCACTAGATTAGATATATAGGCACTGCCACCACCCCCAGGAGACAAATTGCAAGCTATGTGGGTAAAGGGAGACAATGGACAGTGTAAGATACAGAAATAACAACATATAATTGGTCAAGGATACATGAGGCTGGGACAGTGGGGAAGGAGGGGGAAAAAGAGGGACTGATACCAAGGGCTCAAGTAGAAAGAAAACGTTTTGGAAATGATGCTGGCAACATATGTACCCGTGTGTGCTTGATACAATTGGTGTATGGAGGGCTGAGCCCCGGTGGCGT
>PVJH01045316.1:0-12438 GCA_004026705.1 Nesogale talazaci
ACAAAATATCCCTGTAATCCCGGATATGGAGAAAAGTCCAAACAAAACAAACAGAGAACGCCAAACAGGATACAACACCAGGGAGACCGTTGCATTTTGATTTCTGTTTCCCCCTGGAGAGGTGAGTGGTTTTGAACCGCAGACTTTGAGGATTCCCGTGGAATGCATAACCTCTGCACTACGAGGCCTCTTAACAACAGTATATCCCTGTGGTGGTCCACTTTGGATTTTGGTGGCTGTGTATAAGGAGGTTTCACAAAGCTCAGAGAACGCCCAGTCTTTAATTGCTCAAAGGTCTAGTACTTAGTCCTCATGAAATATGTTTCTGTAGCTTTAGCTCTTTCTGCTGTTAACTGCATAGCTTTCCATGCATCCCAGGACTGCTGAAACTAAGATTGGACCCATTTTAAAATTGTTTTCCTTATGTTCCTTCATATCACATGCATTGAAATAGAAGTAACAGAAGTTCTTGAATTTATAAGTTAAGAAACGATGAGCTAAATACAAAAAAAAGAGTTTTTGTGAAAATAGAGGGACCACAGAGAAAGGGACAGGAGCATCTTGAGCTCCTGGATGGGTTCTGAAGCCCAAGGGTTAGGCCAGCAAAGCTGCACCTGGCTGTGAGGCAGTGGGACATAAATAGGACTTGAGCGAAGGATGTGTGCACCGATAAGGGGGATGAGGCTTTCTGATGTTGCAGCTGCAGGGTCTGAGTCAGGATATGGCTTGTGAGTCCATAGATTTGCCTCTGGGACATGGAGGGAAGAGGCTGTACAGACCCGACCCTGAAAGATAAGCTCTGTGAAGGGGTTGTGCTCTTCAGGGAGATAGGCTCTGTGAAATGCAGAGACAGGGATAATGAAGTTCAGCAGGCTGTTCATCTCCTTTTTTCTGAGGCTGGTGCAAAGGGGTGTGAGGGGCTGCCTGGTCCAGGGCACTGCTGGGTTCCACCCCGGCTCAAAGAGTCAGTGGTTTGAATTATCCTTAGGCCAGCAGCCAATTGAAACCAGTTGTACCAGGCAGGTTCCTTGGTACACAGAAAATTCTAGCTCACAGTGACTTCGATTTTCAATGGTGGGATTTGTAACGCAGAGCAAGGCTTAAGACCTATGAAATGGATGACATGGGTGGCCATGCAGTTGTCTACTTAGATTCAAAGCATATGAGTTGTTCTCTTTACATGAAAGATCATGTTGAGCTTAACTCTAGTCCCACATGATGAAGAGACCTGGGTCACCCATGAGGGGACAGCGCAGGTTCCCCCACTTTTTTATGGCCACCCGTGAAATGCCTCTACTCTGCTCATTTCTTCAATGAGCTGCTGAAATGATGGGGGCCAGATTTGAGGGGTTTTCCCTGCTGGAGGTATCTGCACTTAGAGATCTTATTAAAAAATCAGCTTCTGATCCAAGGGACGGAATCCTGAGACAATGTCTGGTGGGGAGTTTGACTGGGACCATAGGTCTGGCAAAAGTAACACAGGTGTCGGAAAGTACACTCAGGAAGGACAGAAACCTCCAAGGAGCAGCAGAGGAGAGGCTGGATGGCCTTGATGTTCAGTAGAAACACAGAGTGAAAGATGCCCTCATGATTCTTCTGACCTTTGGGTTTAACTCTGGAGGTGTCAGGAAAATTCCCATGGGAATCACTGGTTTATGGTGCCTGTGCATTCCTTGTGATGTCTCTTTGTCCTTCCATCTCTGTGAGTGCTCCTGCTGTGAGTTGGAACCTGGGATCCGGATCAGTTGCAGTGTGGCCCTCCTCATGGGAAATGGGGCAAAACCTCATGGGAAATGGGACAAAACCAGAAAGTCAGCTGCAAACATCCCGCCCCTCCCAACGCATACCACAGGATCCTGCTGCTGCTGCCCATCCCTGGGCTAACTGGTGAGGAGGAATCACAGGCATCCAGACTGAAATTCACTGCTATCTCCTGAGACACTGATTGATTGACTCATTGGTATTCCTTGCTAAGTCCTTCCCTACGATATCAAAGGTGAAAACATTTTTGTTTGCTTGATAGCCTTAACTTATAACAATTTTTATTTGCACTTTATCTAAACATCATACAATTCTGGAAATCAACGAGATCGTGGAAGTCCGGAGAACTATCCTCCTATTCCAATCTAGAACAGCTTCTTCTTGGTGGTCTTTTTTTTCCCCTTAAGGCAAGGGTTTTTAAAATTTGTTTCTTTCTATCCTTCTTTCTCTTCCTGATTGTCGTCCTTGTATTCACAGAGAAGCTTCTCCGAGTGATTCCGCCTTCTCCTTGAATGATTCAACACCAGGTCCCTATGCCTCAGTATTTGGGATGATGGGCGACAGGTCCCCCAAGTGATATGCCTGTTCCTTGTCGGGCCCCAGCTAAGGGCGCTGCGGGACCCTGTTGAAGTGGTGGGAGTGGTCCCGCAGGCTCAGTGAGAGGTGTCAGTTGCTGTTGTCCTTGCTGTCTGAGTAAAGGACCCGTCGGATCAGAGGGGAGGCGCTGGGGCCCCGTGGCTTAGGCTTGTCCACCTTTCTGCTGTATGCCAGTGCAGGGCAGGAGCAGGGACAGGGACCAGGCCCCCTGAGATGCGGCTGGGTGCTGCTGTGCACCGGAGTCGTCTTCGCCTTAACCAGGCACGCCAGCCGGGACCTGCTGCTTCCTAGGCTACCGATGCTCATTTGCGGCCTCCCTGGCTCGGGGTCTCCTCTGGGCTGCCAGCGGGCCTGGGCCTGGGCCTGGGCCTGGTGGTGGGTGGCACCTGCAGGTCATCATCCTGACTTGCTCCACGAGGGCCGCCAGCTCCCTCAAGTCTTCCTCCTGCTCCCTAAGCTCCCTCTCCTCCACAGACAGGCACTGCCGCAACATGACCAACACCTTCACTTGGAGGCCTGGGCACGCTTCTCCAGCACCTCCATAGAGGCAGCTGGTGTCTCCCCCCGCCACCCCTCCCTCTTGCACCCTCTGGTCCTCCTGCCTCAGCCTGCACGCTCCGCGCGTGTCCCGTGCTCCATGGCGTAGTCTGCTGCGCAGTTCTTACACTTGACGTAGAAGCAGGAGATGGGCAGCCTCAGGTAGTCCTCGTTGTGCATCGCCTCCTTAGGCCTGTTGAACTTGGTGCCCTTGTAGATGCAGTCTCTGCGCGTCTGACACTTCATGGGGAAGGGAGCCATCAGCCGCACCCCAGACTGCCGGTCCTTGGGCCGCTTGAGCTTGGGGATCTTGTAGGGGACAAAGTCTGGCCCGTAGCATTTGTTCAAAACCTGGCGCTCCGCCATCTCCGCCTGCTTCTGGCCTCACCAGCTCCTGTCAACCTCTGAGGCTCGTCTTTTAAGCTCACCTGCCCAATGGGGGAGCACTTCGTCGGTGGAGTCGACACTTCCGATCCAAGTGTGATTACCTAGGACTCTCCCGAAGATCTCCTCATCTGTCCAATGAGGGACGCGCAGGGATGGATGGAGTAGATTCCCACTATCCCCACCTCCTGCGCAGCCAAAGCAACCCCCAAGAGAATGGGCGTGGCCTAATCTGCAAGGAGAGAAGACTCCATGGACTTTGACCAGCCCCTGACCCATTTCCTTTCGCTGCCTCAGGGCTGAGGACCACACGGCCCCTCCCTCCCTGGCTAAGGGAGGAAGGAAAAAGGATGGGAGTGCAGTGCCGAAGCAAGCAGTCACCTGCTTGTGGGGGGTAACCAGAGCCCCTCACAACTCTCATGGGTTCGGTAGGTGTACCTGTGCAGTTATGATATACAAAGATTATAGTCAAGTCATCGGGAATAGGAGAGATAGGAGAGAGTAAAATAAAGAAGTCAGATACATTTCATGGCATCATGTTCACCTCAGCTCCTCTTGGTGGCTCACGGGGAGGTGGAAGACCAGAGGGAAGGGTGGGGGGGAATCACGATTTATTTCTCACCAAAGCTTATATATACCTTTGAGTGCATGCAAGCCTCCAGATTACAGATAACAGCCTATATGTCACAGCAACTCATCACAATCCTTACATCCATCCATTCTGTCAAGTACATTTGTACATTTGTTGCCATCAGTTTCAAAACATTTTCTTCTTACTTGAGCCCTTGGTATCAGCTCCTAATTTGTTCCCCACCCTCTCTGACTCTCCCTTCCTCATGAACCCTTGATAAATTAACAATGATCATTAGTTTTTCATGTTTAACACAGTCTGATGTCTCCCTTCACCCACTTTTCTGTTGTCCGTCCTCCAGGGAGGGGGTTATATGTAGAGCATTGTGATCAGCTCCCCCTTTCTCCTCCATCTTCCTCTTACCTTCCTGGTATTGCTACGCTTATTCTTGGTCCTGAGACATTTATCTGTCCTGGATTTCCTGTGTTTCCATTTCTTAACTGCACTCATGTACATCCTCTGGTCTAGCTGGATTTGTAAGATGGAATTGGGATCATTATAGTGGAGGTGGAAAAAGATTAAAATAGAGGAAAGTTGTATGTTTCATTGGTGCTAAACTGCTCCTGACTGGCTCATCTCTTCTCTGAGACCCTTTTGTGAGTGGGTGTCCACTTGCCTACAGATGGGCTTTGAGTCTCCACTCTGCCCTCCCCCTCATTCACAATGATATGGCTTTTTGTTCTTTGATGCCTGAATATCCCTTCAACACCTCGTGATCACACAGGCTAATGTACTTCCATGTGGGTTTTGTTGCTTCTCAGCTAGATGACCGAGTGTTTACCTTCAAGACTTTAAGACCGCACACACTATATCTTTTGATATCCAGCCACCATCAGCTTTCTTCACCACATTTGCTTATGCATTCGCTTTGTCTTCAGCAATCATGATGGGAAGGTGAGCATCATGGAATGCCAGTTTAACAGAACAAAGTGTTCTTGAAGGTATAATTGAATGGAGGCCTAGTGTCCATCTTCTACCTTAATACTAAACCTATAAATAATGTGCACAGGACTGAGCTCCGGTGTCATAGTGGTTGAGTGTGGGACTGTGGCCCAGGGACTTGGCGGTTCAAATCTAGCAGCAGCTCTCCCAGAGCAAGGCTGGGTAGCTTCCACGACCTCCAGAAGGCAGCGATGCCCCCCCCAAATAGTGTGCACATCGATCTATTTCTCCATTTTCATATATAAATATATTTGCCTCTGAACATGCCTGTATTTAGACCTCTATAAATTTTGATTTCAGTTATGTTTAATCTCCAATTATTTTCAGTTTATTCTATATTTTAAGTTAATGTCATATGAAATTGAAATAGATTATCTAGTTTTACTTGCTTAAAAGTTTCATTTCATGCCTCTTCTTTAATATTGCATTGTGTTGCATATAGTTCGCTTTAATAAATTAATTTAAAACAAGTTTAACTTAAATATTGTATGGAAGAGAATATCTCATTTTATGCTGAAATTATTCTTTTATTTTACTAAATACTTTTATATTTCCTTGCATCCGATTAGCTTACGTTAAGATCAGTCTTGAACATTGTATTTTTCCAGTTCTATGCCGCTCCAAATCCATCTGGCCACCTTTCACGTCTGTCGTCCGCCACCTAGCGGCCTTTTTAAGTTTTACTCCGGAGCCCTGTCGTCCAGGCGATGGGCAGCGAGCTGGCTGCGCCGCCCGCCCTAGAGTTCCAGGATCCCGGCAGCGTCAGTTGGGCCATCCCGGCCGTGAGGGAGCGCAGACCCCGAAGGGAGGCCCGAGATTGTGACCGCAGCCTTCCTGCCGCCTCTAGCGCGCGTGTGCGCGGCGGTCCGGCTGGGTCGACCAGCACCCTCTGTGCCTGCGCAGACGCACCGAACCCAGCTACGATGAGATGGCTTTATATTCGGCTGAGCCCTGGTGGCCTAGTGGCTGTGTGCGGGACTGCAGCCCACAGGGTTGACAGTTCAAATCCAGCAGCAGCTCCCTAGGAGCAAGGCTGGGCTTTCTACTCCTACCAGGGCTGTGATGCCACACACACACAAGAGAGATTTCATTGGAGACGTGGAAGGTAGCGCACAGCGTGGCCATCAGCAGGGAGACCCACGGGCTGCCTGTCTTTTGGAGGGACCCATGAAGGCCCTGGAACCCTGGGACTTGGAGGTGTGAGGCGGCGGTGGATGATTCCGAAACGCACATTTGGGTTGGGCCATCTGGATCAGCGTGGCTTAGAGTTCTTGAGGGGGGGATCAGGGAGGGAGGGGGAAAATGAGGAGCAGATACCAAGGCCTCAAGGTAGAAGACAGGTGTTTTGAGAATGATGATGACAGCAAATGCACAAATGTGCTTGACACGATGGGTGTATGTGTGGGTTCTGATAAGAGTTGTCCGAGTCCCCAATAAAATATTTTTTTAAGATGTAGATCCCGACACAAGGTATGTATGTATAGATTGCGATTCGAGCTGTGAGTCCCCAATGAAATGATTAAAAATAAACGTTTGTCGGGTGATTGAATGTTATAAGAGCTCTAAGAGCCCCAATAAAATTATTGGAAAAAAGTAAATAAATAAAATAAGACGTCAGTTTAGTCCTAATCCAAAACTCTTTTTAGCCCCCTCTCTCTTGAGAAGAAAAGTCATCTCTCTTTAGATGTCGAGATGCCATTGGTTGTTTTACATATGACCTGGATCTGGAGCATGCTAAGGAAATGATGACCCACACTTGGTATGAGAATCTGTCTCTGTGTGTGTGTGCATGTGTGTCTTGCAACCAACTGCAATCATGTTCTAACGATACATGTCTTACTATAATCATGTTTGAAGGGTTCACTCCCGTTACGTGGGAGGATTCTTTAAAATAGGGTTCTTTGGGGACTTTCTTAAATATGTTCATTGAAAAAGGTGGTCACAGTAACTGGTGTCCATCATTGGAGAGCTGTTGAGTGAGAGGAAATCAACATGGGGCCATTGAAGTGGCCGCGAAGGTACCTACGGGTGACCTTGTCATGAGCACTTCCTGTCCAGTTGTGGCAGTCATGTACTTTGGTGTCAATTTGATTAAGAGTGTAGGGGGGGACCAACACATGTGTGATGGGACTGCCTAGTAGATGTGCCCTAAAGGCAAATTAAGTGCAGGGCCTTTACGTTGACTTCAGCTCCTAGGGACAGTGTAGGATAAAGTAGAACTGCTTCCCAGAACAGCTCCAGAGTCTCCGAGGCTGTGCTCCCCAGATCAGCAGAACAGACTCCTCTTTCTTTTAAGGAGCAGCTGGGGCATTAGAATCACCACCGTTTTCAGTTAGCACCCACTGTGCCAATAAGACTGCTTCCATCTTGGACTCGGTCTCTCTAGATTTGGCTTACAATGAGTATTTGTCTTCCTGCCGCAGAAGGCAACTTATTTCTGCTTCTCTGGCATCATTCTGCTCCACAGTATTTGTTACCGGAACGGGCTATGGGATCTGTGTCCATATAGAACTTTTGTCATATAATAAGCCACCCTGGAAGGTGCTGTTCTTGTTGTGAGGTGCTGTAGTCAAGGCTCACAAGGTGTGACAATGTGCGCAACAGATAGACACTGCCATTCTCGCCGGCAGCTCTGCTAGAAAATGTCGATTCATCTCTTTGAGTTCTCCCTTTTTATATTGACCCTCATCTTTATGAAGCAAGATGTCCTCCTCCAGGCATTGTCCCCAGCCTATAAAATTCGGTGTTTAAAATGACAACCATCTATCTCACTCACAATTCTATGGGTTGGGTGATCATGGCTAGATTTACACGTGTGTCTTTTTTTGTGTGTCTTCACAATTGGCTGGGATCAGAAAACATGAAGGACAGTTATCAGCCCAGAGCAGCCCCTCTTCTTGGCCAGCAGCCAAGTCTCTCTGATCCCCAGCACCTCCATCATACCATCCATTGGCCTCTGCCTCCCTGGTCCCATGGTTTTCATGGTGCTGCTCGTGGCCTGAGTGGCTCAGACAGGGATCGCACGTGGATCTGCTGGCGACTCATCTCGTGCGCTTGTTTGTTCTCGGGGGTCCGGGGTTTGCTGAATAGCCTTTGCCAATGTCATTCAGAGGCCTCGGCTCTGCAGCTTCCGATTTGGTGTCCACCTTTCATATAGACACGCCACTTTCTGTGCCCCAAACGGACATGTCCATAGCATGCATAATTCTAGAAAAACATAAATAACCCAATCTGACTCCAGGAAACCTGAGTAGGTCAAATGTCACAGAAGAAATAAAAGGGATAAAAATCTAGGTCTTAGCTGAGCCCCGGTGGCGCAGTGGTTGTGTGCGGGACTGCGGCCCACAGGGTTGACGGTTCAAATCCAGCAGCAGCTCTTCAGGAGCAAGATTGGGCTTCCTATTCCCACCAGGGCAGTGATGCAGAAAAAAAAAGAAAAAAGAAAACACTGGACCATAGTGGATGTTTTAAAAAAAAAAACAGAAAGAAAGAAAATCTATGCCTTAAAAAAGGGACCACAAGGGTATTTGTAGAGGTTCCACATTTATAAGAAACAAAGAATCCCGGTTGTAAATAAAGCCTGTAAAAAAGATAAGGTCCAAACTTATTCTCCAAGGCTAGCTTAATGCTGCTACCAAATGGGGCAGGAAAACCACTCCAGTAAATGACTTAAAAAAAAAAAAACTAGCCTGAGGATAGATAAGAAAACCCTGGGGGTTACGAACAGTAAACTCAATCAACTGCTAGCCCAAGGGTGGGAGGTTTGAGTCTACTCTCAGGCCCCTTGGAAGAAAGGCCTGGTGACGGACTTCTGAGAAATCAGCCGCTGCAGCACAGGCTGACTCAGAAACGCCATGGACATGCCCTGAGGTGGAATCGACGTGTGCTGCGTTTGAAAAGATGTGTCTCAGGTGATAAGGACAGGAGACCTATCCACGTAATTCACTCCAACAACACAACAAGATCTGGCCCATCTCCAGTGGGATCACAATTCAACACGGCTGATTCACAGGGGGAAAAGGGAACACCCTTCAATAAGGAAGGAACAAAAGAAGACGGCTTCAGTCTCGCAAAAGTCTTCCAGCCCACCCTTAAACAGGAATGAATTGCATTTCGTGATGGGACAGGTGAACCACTCCCAGCAAGAGGACAGCCCAGGGTGCCAGGGGGCTTTCTTTGGCAGCATGTGGCCTTGTCATGAGCAAAGGAATGAGGGTGTAGTGTTTGTTCATCCAGGGGCCAGCCTTGTCCCCCATGCCAGTGGGGAGAAGCTTCAGGGCATCCTGGGAATGGCCAGGCCCAGAGGCCACAGGGACTAGTTTCTGAGCAAGTGGAGCCTCAAGTGGCAGTTCTGGGGTCTCAATCTGTCTCCTCCTCCTTACTCTCAAGATTCTGTCTACAGTTGGTGTGGACAAAGAGATCGGAATCATCTTCACAGCTGGATTCCTCTCCTGATGGACTGGAGTTTGGCAGGGAGTTCTGGCTGAGTCTGTTCCTCACGCTGTGTTTCTGTGCCACGTCGGAGAAGGCCTGGGGCCAGAGCCCTTCCTTCTGCAGGGAGCACACCTGGTCCTTGTAGGGCACAAAGGAGATCTCAGCCTTGACCTTCTTGCCCTACACAATGGGGTCCACAATGAGAAAGTCCCCTCTCTTGGTCCAGATGTTCTTTCGGTACTCACCAGGGCATGCTTGTCAGGAAGCCCCGCCCCTGGGCCATCTCCACCTCATGCAGGTTGTCCCCTGGGGTCTTGAGAACTTTCTCACCTGCTGCTCTTTCGAGGGGACCACGTGACCCCCAGCACCTCCTTGGCCACATACTTTCTCTTGGTGAACTGAGACATGCTGGCTTCCATCCGGGGCACGAGAGATTCAGGCCTGACAACTCCTCTTCCCGAGTTCTTTAGAAGGCAGGTGCAGAGCCCAGGTTCCCATACTCGACTCTCCCACAGATGCTAGCTGCCCTACCCCGTTCTCCAGCTGGCCACTGAGAGTGGCCCATTCACAAGGAACCATGTCACAAAAGATCCAACAAATGTTCAGAGAAGGGACCCCTGTGGCGACACTGGGTTGAACTCAGGTCTTTAGTCTCCACATGTGTGTCTTTAGCCAGCTACTGGTCAGTGAGGATGCCCTGGTCCGTGGTCTGGCTGAGTGTTGCATGAGGCAATGAATGGGATCACCAGACCACATCTTACCCAACAGGCTATTCACAGGGTGGTAGGTTTCCAAGAAAAAGAGCCCAAGGTCCCTTGAGGGCTTGTCATAGAGTTAGTCTGGGTAAACTAGGGAAACAAATCCACAGAAACTTTTATGTACAAGAGACAGTTTTATATAAAGGGTGCATTCTTGAAGCATCCCAGCCCCATCCGGTCCAAGCCCATATGCCTGACACCCATCTAAAAAGTTCTCCTCAAACTCACAAAACACACACAAGGATGCCTAATGCAGAAGGATCACAAGCCAATTGGGTAGAAAGTCTTTGAATCTAGTGGTGGTGTAAACTTCTCAGTGCTGGCAGGGGTCTCTATGTGGCTTCTCCAGCAGCCAGGGCTGCATCAGGTTAAGTACATGGCTTCTCTTCAGGGGTGTTTCACAGGAAGTGAGCCTTGCCAGGTGAGGCAGAGAACTAGCTAAGGCAGTCACACACTGGTCCAACCATCAGAGAGCAAGAGAATTAGAAAGGCGAGGTTCACCGAGCCATTTATCGCTCCACTTTTCAATTAATCCCACATGCGTTTCTTGGCCAGGTTGGCCCAATAAACCTTAACTATCCCAGGCAGGGTGACTTCAGACTGCATTCTCTTCGGTAAATCAAGTTATCAGGCCAGCCTAGACTCACGGGCTCTGGGAATAGACTTTGACACAATCACAGGTAGGGCCATTATCGGGGCCATTTTTCTAAACAACCTAGCGAGCTCCTCTTTTTGCTTCTGGGCGAAGGCAGAGCTCAACGTATCGGAACGTGGACCATCCTTTGTCGTTTGCAACAAGCGCCCACACCTGTTCCCGAGAGACAAGGTCAGCCTGGTGCCTGCTGAAGGATGAGCAACCCAATGACTGCAACCTACTCCTGGCTCTGAGGCCTCCGGAGAGCAAGCTTTTTGGTCCTGGTTACCTTGAAGGTGCTCGGCAGTCCTCGAGCTTGAAATGCTTTCCATAAGTGCCTGTTACCCAAGGGAGTCTGTCCTGCGGGGAATGGATCATGAATGCGAGCAGACGTGAACCACACAAACCCAGGGCATCAAGCCCCTGGCTCCTGGAAATACCCAAATCAACAGTGTCAACAGGGCACCCCGATGTGCTTGATGCTCCCCCTCAGGATGTCACCAATCGTCTCACAAAACGCAGGTAGGTACACAGGAGTCCCCTGGGGGATGCCCTTGGCAAACCTTACTATCTCCCAAATCTTGTGTTTTCTTCTCTTGTTGCTGTGCCCATGGGAACTGCCTTTCGGGGTGCTGTGTGGTTGACCAAAGCCAGTGATAGTCCTCATGTTCTCGGTGAACCTTATCAGTGGATGGCCCTTGGATGCCAAACAGGCCGCTCTCGCTCCACTCCGCCATTAACATGCCTCGTGTGTCTCTTGTGCAAATTACAAACTAATGACAGAAGGCATTATTAACTGCGTCAGCTTTCAAATGTTGAGGAAAAAAAACCAGCCGAACGTTCCTCCTTTTGAGATTGATGTTACAATCGGTGATTAGATTAGTAACATGATTCACACAGCTGTCCAGAGGAGGTGGTGCTCAGAAGCATCCTTTCACGCTTCAAACACAATGAAAGATTGAGAAGGCAGGGCTGCTTTATCTGTGACTTCTTTCCATACAAATGGAATCGATTCTCCTCACTCTTCGTGAGTTCGTGCTCAGGCCTCATTGGTGGAATGTACCCTCTTCTCCCGGACCGAGGTCAGAGTGATGAGGCTGTGTATGAGACAAGACAATCTACTCACACTCATGTATCACTTTACTCTTAGCCAATCTCATTGTACCTGTGTCTCATTTTATTTCTTGCAAGGAGAATGTTTCTCCCCCCTTCTTAGAGTTGAGAATCTTGAGGCTTGAAGAGTGTTTCATACTATCAGCAAGACTGTACGGAGCCTTTGGACTAGGTTGATTTGATTCTAGAATGCCATGCAGGCTGAGCTCCAGTGGCGTAGTGGTTGAGTGCAGGACTGCAGCCCACTGGCTGGGCAGTTCAAATCCAGTAGCAGCTCTCCAGGAGCAAGGCTGGGCCTCCCACTCCCACCAGAGGGCAGTGATGCCCCCCCCCCATCCCAAATGCCATGCATTTCCTCCTACAGTGTGAAGAGAGATGGAACTATCAGCTGGACACATTCTATCTGAAGCTTGCTTTGGGATGCCCTGATTTTCTTTAGCATTCTCCCGTGTCTGATAGAACCAGTGCTGGCTGGCCTTCGTGACGTTAGATGATTGTGGTGTGTGATTGCTCCAGAGACAAAGCGGAGTCAAGGTAGTGCCAGGCAGATGGTCAAACTCATCCATTAAATACAGTGCATGTAATATTATCAATATTATCTAAATGCTGAGATTTGATTACGGAATCAGGGCTTGTCATAGGATGGC
>PVJH01045317.1:0-12458 GCA_004026705.1 Nesogale talazaci
GGTCCAAAGATCCAAAAGCAAGAGAGAGGGTGGAACTTGCTGAGCCCTTCCTATCTCTGTCCTTCAATTCATCCCATGTGTTACAATTGGCCGTGCTGTCACAACAGACCCACCAATTTTCTGTGGCCATGTTGGCATACCAAACCTACCCATCACAACACCTCTTAATATACATGTCCCATTGTTTTACAATCTTCCTGGCCTATACAAAGACTGCTTATTATTAATACCATTTCTTATATTTAAATCCCTATATTCTTTCCTGCAACTATTTCCATTTATCCATATCTGCCCCCTTTTATTTGTCTCCCCCTTGTTTGTTTTCACCTACTTTTGGGTCTCTCTCCCATAAATCAGAAGAGTCAACCATCTATATACAGCCCAGCAACTCACACAAAACTAGAAGCTGTACTACTCTGCCATAGTAGCATCAAACATATGCATGTATATATACACAAAACAAGCAAAAACCACCCAATCCCAATATAGTATGTTGAAAAGAGGTACTAGAAGTACCAGAAATAGAATTCAGAAAATAATATTTAGGTCCCTTCAAGAGATTTGAGGAACACTCAGAAATATGGAAGAAATTGAAAAACTAAAAAAATTTCATACAAAAAAAATCCCAAAATATTAACAAAAAAGGAAACAGAAATAAGCAATGTGGTAAAAGACGTGAATAAAGTGGTAGAAAAAATGAAACTCTAATCAGTGAAGTTGCAGACAATCACCCTGAGTACAACTGACAAGAAAATCAATCTACCCAAAGGCAAAAGACAAGAGAGAAAGCCTGAGAATGATAAGGGGCAATATCAAGAGAAAAAAATCTGAGCTCATTCCTATCATAGAGAAAGAAGAAACAAACAAAACAATCAAGAGGGAAGATAGCATGAGAATCCATGGAAGTATATTTCCCCAATATCACAAGAAGCTAACAGAAGCTAAATAAACGCTGGAGGAAAAATATTGAGATATATCACAAACTCTCCAATTGTCAGGAAAATGATTTTTTGTGGCAGCTAGGGAAGAACAGTCACCTACAAAGGAAATTCAATACGGATAATCTGGGATTTCGTAGAAGCTGCATAGAAACTATGCAGACAAGAAGATAACTAGGGCAGCATAGAGCAAAATTTGAAGGGAAGACAAACAAATGTTGTCAACCAAGAATCATATATTCAGCAAAATTACCTCCCAACCATAAGGAAGAAAATGAGGTATATCCAAACAAGAAAAACTAAAGGAATTCATGAAAACAAGATCAGCAGAACTATAAACAGAGAATCAGCAACAGAGAAATCTGAGAGCACCATACAGGACAACAACACCCAGAAACCAATTTAATGAAAACCAGACCACAAACAACACAGCACTAGAGGATGATCCAATGTACTAATAAATCTGCAGAACAAAAAGAAAAGAAACCAACCAAGCACAAATAGAACAAAATGACACAATCAACTTGCATTTATCAGCGATACTGGATATCAAAGAATTAAGTGCACCCATGAAAAGACAGAGGGGCAAAATTCTTCAGCTGTGTAAATGAGTCAATCTTTACCTTAAAAACAAAAATCACAGAGGCATTTAGCTTAAGTTCTCAGTATCATAATACACTAAATATGAAAGGATAGTCAAAACCACACCCCCCAAAAAAAACCTACCAAGGCAGTGTTAATTATAAAAGGGTAGCAGTGGCAAAATTTTTCTCCAATATAATAGACTTCAAGGCAAACACTATAATGAGAGACAAGGACAGACACCACATAATTATTAAAATAACGTGAGACCAAGTATCTATAATAATATACTCACATATATATTACTCTGATTTAATTAATACATTATAATTAATCCCAAGGATTCTTTATGACTTGGTCGCTATTTCTTGGACCACAGTACACAAGGTTCAAATCCACCAACCACTCTGTGGGAGAAAGATGGGGTTTTCTACACTTGTAAAGAGTTCAGTCTTGGAAAATCACAGGGACAGCTCTGCCATGTCTTATAGAGCACCTATAAATTCATATTGACTTGATAGCAGTGAGTAAATTTATTTGTAGTCTCTAATACTCATTTCAATGGATACAAAGAGCTCACAGACAAATTGATGATAAAAGACTTTTCTGAGGAAGGTAACAAGTTATAATGCCTGTGAGAAATGCTCAGGCTGAGATGTTTGTTGAGGCTATATCAAAAAGTTTTGTCAAGTTTGATAATGAATGCCCAATGGCATACCACTTTTATGTAAGAATCAACCCAGAGGCATTTAGCTTAAGTCCTCAGTATCTGCAAACCCAGCTTCCTGAATTAAGTACCAGAGATACTTCATTCCAGTAAACCTCACCCCAAAGCACTCAGCTCCACTTCTGTGGCCTAGGAAATTCAACCTTCCCACCCAAGTACCTAGAGTTATCCCATTCTGCAAGCCAGCCTCATGAAAAAAGCACTCAGCTTTTCCTTCTCCATTGTTGACGGAAAAGTCCGTCAACATGTTCCATGCTATGAATCCTGGTTCTGCTGTTACTCACTTGATGTTTTAAGTTATCATCTGGATCTAAGAGATTCACTCTGTAAGGATATAAAGGGAAGAAGTTGTCTTATTTCCTGGATCTTGTTGGTAATAGATCCATCATCCTTCTTTTCAGAGGGTTAATTGCTTTACACAGCATATTGACTCCAAGGAATCCTATTCACAATCACCACAGGTGAGTCCTATCAGTGTCTTCCATCTTTTCCCCAGACCCGTGCAGGTAAAATTTGTTTGGTAGGAATAATGCCAGTGCATGCACTCAGTATTTTCTCTCTCTCTTTTTCTCTCATGGTCATTGAGTTAAAGCTGACTCATAACAACCTCCTATGAGTTTCTGATACTGGAATTCTCTATCTTCTTCAAAGTTGCTGGTGGTTTTATATTGTTGCCAATGCAGGTCACAGCCCAACACATAACCACTCCACCATCAGGACTCCATAATGTGCCTTCAATGTGAGAACCTGCCTAATACATCAACCCAAGAGAGAAATAAACAACTCAACAATAGTAGAAGGCTTCAATACATAACTCTCAAGGAAGGAGGAAGCCCCAGGAAGGAAAATCAATAAGAAAAATAATCACTGAAAAGGACAATAAATCACTTTGATTGTGTGTATGTGTGTGTGAAATTGTAACCCGTGAAAACTTGAATTGGGCTGAGCAGAGCAGAATTTTCATAGTATTCATTTATGCCACTAGCTGAGTATCGAACAAAATGCTCTGAGTTAGTGTACCTATTGGCATTGCCTGGGAAGGTTCTCTTTGGTCATAATAGTTTTTGTTTTGTTTTGTTTTTTTTGTAAAAGCAGTTGTGCTAGAACCTTTTTTTTTGTAATGGTTAATTTAAGAGGACAGTAGCCAACTGTCAAATTTTGTTTCATGTTCAGGAAAACTGCCCCAGAAACTATTGTGATGTTAAACACAGTTCACAAAAACAGTGCTGAGGGAAAACCTAAAATGTAGAAATGTTTTCCTCATTTTAATAAAGATGCTGTGCTGATTGTGGACAAGCTTCATTATAGATGTCCATGAACTTCCTGAATGGACAAAAATGTTGCCTCAAAGTGTGTTTGGAGTTCATTCTACCAGGTCAGATGATTAATCAAGCCTTCTATTTAGAGTTTCTGAGAAGATTGCATAACAGTACATGAAAAAAAGAGTCTGATTTGTGGCAGACATGGAACTGCTTTTGTCACCATGACAATGCACTTGCTCATGCAGTCATCTCAGTGAACCCGTTTTGGTAAAACAACAGCATGCCTCTCTTGACTTTAACACTTTACTCACCTGATGTCCTTCTGTGTGATTTCTTTTTGTTTCCATGAATAAAGAGGAGCATGAAAGGAAAGTAATACAATGATATAGAAAAGGTGATGAAAAAAATGAGGAAGGTGCTCTCAGTTATCTAAAAAGATGTGTTAAAAATGCTTCCATGAATGGAGTCACAAATTTGGCAAATGTATTAAGGGTAACAGAGAGTATTTTGAAGGTGCTAGGTTGTTTTGTAAAAAATGTAAATATGTAGCTTTAACAAATTTCACTTGGGAAGTACTTCTCATATACGAACACTCCCCCCAGCAACAATAAAGTACATGCCTTCTGTAGTACACCTGGGACAGCCTCTAAAATGGACCTTGTACCAGGCCACATAGTAAGCCTTAACAGATTCAAATACATCGAGACATTACAAATCTTTTTCTTAGATTAAAATTATAAAAATCTAAATCAACAATTGAAAAAACATGAACATAAAGACAAACACCTCAAGATTGAATGGCACTTTTTAAAGACATTTTTAAAAAAACTAGCTATACACCAAATGAGAGATTACATTAAGAAATTCATTGGAACAGACATAACATACCCAAAACTTTGTACACAGCAAGGTCAGTTATCAAAGAGAAATTTAAAGCAATCTATGACATGGGAAAAAAGAGAAGAAAACCAAAATCATGACCTTTGCATCACACCCCTATAGCTAGAACAGGGAAACAATTAAACCATAGAACATAAAAGAAAAAAACAACAATTAGAGCAGAAGTAAACAGTCTGGAAAACAGAAAAACAATGGAGAAAATCAATAAGACAAGAAGCTGGTTCTTTGTAAGGATTGACAAAAATGGCAAATTACTTATAAATTTAACAAAGGAATTAAAGAAAAGATGCAGATATCTAGAATTAAAGATGAACTGGAGACACCACAACAGACTGAACCAAAATAAAAAAGAATAGTAACACAATACTAAGTTAGGCTAAATTCCAACAAGCTTAATTACCTATAAGAAATGAACCAAGTTAGACATACATTATCTAATCAAATTAACAGACAAAGGTAGAAAACCTCAGCATACCTAAACAAAAGTTCTAGAGAGCCATCTGGAAACTCCCAATCAAGAAAAACTCAGGACCAGGTGCCCTCACAGGAGTATGTTACTAAGCTTGACAGAAGAGCAGTCACTCATTCTCCATAACTATGTCAGACTATAGAAAGTGACAACAAACTCATTCTCTGAAGCAAGCATATTCTTCATACCAAAATCAACCAAAGACTCCACAAAGAAAGAAAAATACAAACCAATATTCTGAATTAACATTGACACAAATATTCTTAAGAATATTCTCACCAATAGAATCTAACAATATATCAAAATAATTTATAAAGGCCAAGTGGAATTCAAACCAGGATGAACCAAGGATAGTTTGACATTACAAAAATAATTAATGTGATCCACCACATGAACATGGCAAAGTATAAAAATCACAAGATTACATCAATAGGTGCAGAAAAAGCATTGGACAATATCCAACATCCATTTATAATAAAAAAAAAACTCAGTAAAATAGGAATAGAAGGGTAATTCCTGAACAATAAAGGTCATATTTGAAAGATCAATGGACAACTTTATAATCACTTGAGAAAAAACTGAAATCATGTCCTCTAAGAATGGCAACTAGATAAAACTGGTCACTATGACCACTCTTATTCTACTCCTTGTTGGAAGTCTGAGCCAAAACCATTAAAAAGCAGAGAGAAATCAAGGAATTAGGCAAAGAAGTGGAACTCATTATTTACAGACAAATGCCTGAATGCCTAACAAATACATGAAGAAATGTTCACAATTATTAGCTATCCAGGAGAATCAAATCTAAACAATGATGAAATATCACCTTATATCAATAGAGAACAGTTTACAGAAAAAACATTGAATAAAAATGCTACAGATGTTGTGGACAGATCAGAACTCTCATACACCGTTAGTGGAATTGTCAAGGAAGAACCATTGTGGAAAGTATTAACGCACTTCCTGAAATAACTAGGAATAAGAAGTATGATATGACTGAGAAATACCTCTGCTGTGTATATATCCCAAAGAAGTAAGAGACAGAAGACAAATACACATTATATGTTCTCCTGTGTTCATTGCAGCACAGAACATATAGTAAGAAGTTGAAAACTGTCCAAATGCCCATCAATTGAAGAATAGATAAAGAAACTTTAGCACAGAGGTTCATAATCTGTGAGTCGTGTCCCCTTTGGAGGTCAAAAGACCCTTTCGCAGGGTGGCCTAAAACTACCTGCATATCATATTTACATTATGATTCATAACAGTAGCAAACTTACAGTTATGAAGTAGCAACAAAAATAATTTTATGTTTGGGGGGTGACCACAACTGAGGGACTGTATTAAAAGGTCATACATTAGGAAGGTTGAGAGCCACTGTTCTAGCACATACACAAAATGGGATACTATGCATCCCTGAAAAAAAATGATGAAACTACCTAAAACCTCAGGACAAGAATGGGTCTGAAAATTGAGTGTAGGCAATCAAAAAAGGTCCAATATTGTTTCAACTCACTACTAAAAGGGTAAAAGCCAGAAAAGACATGTCTGGTTCTAGGCTACATAGTGTTCTAATCTTGTAATTAGGAGAATTTATTTTTGTGCCAACATGACACGTCTAAGAAAATATGGTTGAGTTTAACCTGTGAATCAAGTCTCAGGTTAATTTCCTCGTTGTGAGATGCCACTAAGATAAGTGGCCTTTGGAGGTAGCCCCTCACTCCCTCTCTCTGCTTTCACCTTCCCGTGATGAGCCTTGCTGAGACCTGTGTCAGTCCTGTGATGTGGCCACTGCCATTGAATCCATAAGACTTGTACTTGACAGCATATGATTTTCCTGCATTCTGCAAAATTGAATATGGCTGCATGAGTCTGATCGGGGACTTATGGATTAATACCAGGCTTGTGGACTTGAGTTGAACTTGGCTGGGATATTTCCTCGATATACAATTACTTCTTGATATAAAGCTCTTTCTTAAACAGATATGGGTGTCTCTGGATCTGTTTCTCTAGCCTAACACAACAAGTAAGAAGGTAGCTGCCTACCTATTCCTGGTAAACTATATCACTCCCCTATTAAAATAAGAAAGAAAGAAAAGAGGGAACTTACTGCTATCAGGTCAATTATGACACATAACAGCCCTAAAGACCAGAGTAAAACTCCCCCTATAAATTTCTGAGATTGTAAGTCTTTGGGGGCAAAGAAAAGCCCATATTTTTTCCAAGGAACAGCGGGTGCCTTTGAACTACTAACCTTGAGGTTAGCCGCTCACCTTGTAACTGCTATGCCACCAGGGCACCTAATCTTCTATTAGCACATCTTAAAATAACACCTTAATGAGAGGTGGTCCTATTTCAGATATAGTCAGATTGCCATATTTAGTGCCATATAACAAGTCAAAAGAAAATCCTACAGGAGTAATTTGTTAGACTAACTGGAAAATCAAATTAAGAGAGAAGGGTGATATGTATATATTGGTGAAGACAATTACACTTCTGATGATGGGTAAGCTGAGTGGTACATCCCGTCATTGAGATCAAAGTCTTAACATCACTTGTAGAGGGCCCCAAGGTGAAAAAAAAATCTGCAGTATTATGTTGCTAATTGGACACATCTGACCTAACTTTTAATCACTCCCTGGTGACCCAGTCTTCATGCTATAGACAATTGAGACCTTAGACTCTGTCATTGTGAAGCACCCGTCAACCTCCCTAGACTACCCAAGAGGACTTGATTTGGACACCCCACTTAGAAAACGGAATTGTACCTTTCACTCTCTTGAAGCAGTACTAAGGAATGGAAATACTCCCTTGAACATTCTATCAAAGTATCCTAGGGTAAGAAGTAGCATATGATTGGTATCATAAGGTTAGGCTATTGGTGTTTATTGGACAGTGAGTGGGTTCAGACTTATTACTTTGATGGTGTCCAATGATTAGAGAACCAGAAGAATACATATTTGCTGTTTCCATGGTCTCATTTTTTGTGATGTTAACAGTTCATGTATCAGTCTAATGAGAAGTCATATACATGTGTCAATTCCTTTGAACAACAGTGTTTATCATTGACTAAAATAATCTTATCATCAGGAGAATTACCTTCAGGCCCATGGAAATATTAATATAGGATGTATGATAACAAAATGGCATTAATGACCTCAAAGTTAACCAAAGATATATAGAAACCATAGCTATATGAAAGCGTTTTGAACCCTTACTTGATTGTAGCCCTAATATAACAACATTAGTTCTTGGGATATTGCCCAGCCCTTTATTAACCTTAATGAGAAGATAAATGAAGATATGGTTGCATAGTGAAGGATAGTGAACACATCAAAAGTATCAAGCCATCGGGAAAAATAGCACCTGGGGTCTAAAAGACTTGTCTCAAACAAGCAGTCATCTAAGTTCACACAGAAGAAGCACCCAATGTGTGTAATCCAAGGGATATAAAAAAAGATCCATGTTAGTAGGGTGGAATGATTTCAGTATCTAATTTCTAAACACCCAGATTGCAGAGGGCTACAGATGATAGTAGAAACCCCAAGTCTATTTTCAGGTTTCCTATGTTCTCATTGAACTGAGTTCTTGTTTACAGACTAGGAAAGTGACCAGTCCTAGGATCAGACAGAAAATTGCAAAGTGATATTTATGCTGGAATATAACTCTTCATAATCAGATCTCATTTGGGACCCATTTTGAATGTATTCCAAATGTTAAGTATTAAATGCTTTCTCTTAGATTAAAAGTTTATCTTTTCTACGATCATTATTGCTGGATCCTATATGGATTTTTGTCCTCATTTTATGATTTTTTTAAGTTTAGGGAAGCTTGGATAGGTGGATTTATGAGAACAATGGTAGTATTTATGATTCCTGGGGCAGTGGTTCTCAACCTTCCTCATGCCACAACCCTTTAGTACAGTTTCTCATGTTGTTATGACACCCAACCATACAATTATTTTTGTTTTTACTTCATAACTGTAATTTTTCTGCTATGAATTGCAGCATAAATATCTGACATGCAGGATGTATTTTCATTGCTACAAATTGAACATAATTAAGGCTTAGTGATTAGTCACAAAACAAGATATGATTATATATTGAGAAATATTTATTTCCAATTACAAATAAATGAAACTTTGTCTTGAAGCATAGTGTGGCATGGGTAGCAGGTACTCATATATGAGTGCATCTCCATGTGCCTAGATCCACTTGGAGATGGATAAAGGAGCGGATTTCTCAGTTCCTAAGACCATCAGAAATCGTGTTTTCCAATTGTCTTGGGCAATCCCTGTCAAAGGGTATTTGACACCCAAATGGGTTGTGACCCGCACGCAGGTTGAGAACAACTGAGGTCCAAGGGTATGGAAGAGGAGAGTGGGGGAAATGAAGAGTCAATACTAATGGATAGAAGAAGGAAGGAAATGTTCAAAAGTTCATTGTTGTGCTGTATATTTTTCCGCTGGCTTCTAATATTTATTGAAATGGCTCAGAGACAAAATGAATTAATAAGGGGTTATTAAGGGGCTTACCAACTTGTAGTGGATGTGAAAAATGCTCAAGTTTGAGTTATTTACCAGGACATCTTACAAAGTTATTTCAGGTCAGCTAATAAAGCCCAAAGCGGCATCTCACTCTATGATATGTTTCAACAGAAGGCATTCACATTAAGATTGGTGGCTCATCAAGCCCAACTTCCTGTATTACGTATACAGAGATGCCCCAGGCCAATAAACCTCAGCCCAAAGATACTCAGATCAACTTGTGTGGGTCAGTCAGCTTACTTCCCAAACTAATGATCTCCTCTCAGCAAATCAATTTTCTTGAAAAAAGCATTCTGCTTTACTTCCTCCATGGCTGGGAAGGCCAACAGTCGGTCCCATGTTCTGGTCCCTGGTTCTGCTTCTCCTCCCTTGATGTTGTAGCTGTTTTCTGGATCCAGAAGATTCACAGCTCATGAAAGAGAACAGTCTCTTTTCCTGACTATTGCTGGTTATGTGATCCCTATCTCCTGCTTCTAAGAGGACGCATTTTAATCACAGCAGGAATCCTGCTTGCAATTACTCAAAGGCAAATCCTATCATATATTCCTCCACCTTCTTACCAGACACCTAGAGAAAAATTTTGTTGTTGGGCATCTGAAATTGCCAAAAGAACCACATTAAGTAATTAATTGTGCCTGCATAACAGCTCTTGATGTGATTTAATGATGCAATTGCATAATGTGTCATTCATAGCTTAATAAAATTATTTATTTAAAAATATGCATTAATTTCTTTAAAAACACCTGTTGGGTCTTACTATTTGCTGGTGTGTGTGTGTGTGTGTGTGTGTGTGTGTGTGTTGAAAGACATAGTAAGTAAAATAACATACAAAATGATAGATAGAATCAAATGGGGGGCTGAGCCCTGGTGGTGTAGTGGTTGTGTGCGGGACTGCAGCCTACAAGTTTGATGGTTCAAATCCAGCAGCAGCTCTGCAGGAGCAAGACTGGGTTTCCAACTTCCACCAGGGCAGTGATGCCACAAAAAAAAGAATCAAATGAGGTTCACTTAAATTTTGTAAAGACAAGATAACAGAACACAATTGAAATATAAAGTGATTCAAACTATTACATATTTTAGCTAGAGAAGTATGTCTTAGAGAAACATTTGTTCTAAGACCTAAAATACCACATAGAAGGGAAATAACATGCTGGTGGAAGGATTTCTAAATACCAGGCATGACCTAGGAAAAAAAAGTCCCTCTTTCAAATTTCCTATCAAAATGAACAGATACTGACTGAATTTTATGGTGTAGTGGGCAGTTTCTATGAATCAGTTTTCATGGAAAGCAGCATGATGTTATGGGAAGTAGAATATCTCACTTCTAGACAAAAGGGATATTTATTTTCATATAATTTTGTTCTGACAGCTCTGAAAATATGATGAAAATTGTGTTAGAGACTAGGAACATGCCATTTTTAATCTCGAGTTGCAGTTGGACAGTTGGATATAAATTATTCAGTTGCAGTGTGACTGCAGAATGAGCTGCTAACCACAATGTCACAATATCAATGATTCAAAACCATCAGTGAGATAAAGATGAGGCTGTCTACTGTAATAATGATTTTTAGTCTTTGAAACATTATATATAGTTGCTATGGGTAGGATTCATCACTTTGACAGTGGGGTTAGGTTCTTTTGGATATAAACCAAAATCATATAATTTCATACAATTAGCATTTAGTTCTACATCAACTAACTCTTCAATGGTGTTATTATAATATAAGCCCATTGCCATCATATCTATTTCCACTCATAGAGAACCCTGAATAGATACAATTATGAAAAATAGCACTTACCTTTAGTTTAGATCTCCAGAAAAATCAACATCTAATTTTTTGGAAAATTTCAGACAGCTACATCTTCCTTTCCTGAAGTCACTGGTGGTTTTGAACCATATATCTGTGGTCACGAGTTGGCTGCTTTAAGCACTGTTCTACCAGAGCTGCTTGATAAATGTCATCTAAAACCAAACTCATGTTGACTGAGTTGATTCTGACTCACAGTCTTCCTTTAGTTCTACCCTAAAGGGTAGAGCTGTTCTGGTGGGTTTCCAGAATTGATTTCTTTATGGATGTGGGGAGCCTCATCTTTTCCCTAAAGAATACCTGGTAGTTTTGAACTGCTGACCTTTCCTGTCGCACCCCAAGGCATAGCCACTTTGCTAACAGGGGTCTCAGTTTTAGACTAGATTTTATATATATATATATATATATATATATATATATATATATACACACACACACACACACACACACACACGCTTGTATTTATATTTTGAGAAGAAAACCAAAAGAATAAATCTCAGTAATTTGCAAAAAAGTATATTTATCCCAGTTCCACAGTTCCTTTCTTTTAAATAAGAGGAGTGCTTTATAATCTTTTCATAATGTTGATAGTCTTTAAGGCATGCCCAATGCAAAGTCTGATGACTCTGGAACAATGGCACTCAGGAAGACTCACGAAAAATAAGATTGCTCATGTAAGATTCTCAATGTAGCTAAATCAAAGAGAGTTCATGCTTTAGCAAAGAGGTTTCAACATGCTCACAGTTGTTTTCTTTTACAAGATAGCAAGGCTTTTAAAAATACTCTTTAATATATGACAGATTAAAAGTAGAAACTCAAAGTAATAGTTTCTGGTTTTTAAAAATCTAGTTAGGTTAAAACCTAATAGCATATATCTTGAATAATCATGAATATGCAATAAGACATTTCCTAATTGAGCATGCAAAATTATTATTCATGAAAGTTACTATCATAAGTTGACTGATTTCTTTTATAGGCACACTACTAGGAAACTGATTACTAGTAGGATATCAGTAAATGGCAGGCCTGAGAAGCATCCAATATTGGTCCTCATGTTTGTCCACAGAAAAAAGAGGAGGCTGTGTGTTCCTATAAAACTTTGCTATCCCCAAAACTTTTCATGGAGTCATTATGAGTTAGAATTAACTCTACGATAGTAGGGTAAAAGGTGAGAGATATTCCATGCAAGGACGTTTTTATTTAATTTATCCAGTTTAAGGCTATATAAG
>PVJH01045318.1:0-12449 GCA_004026705.1 Nesogale talazaci
AAAAAAAAAAAAAAAAAAAGGAGGGGAGAAAGAGTTGCTTATACCAAGGGCTCAAGTAGGAAATATTTGGGAAATGAATTTGGCAACATGTATACAGATATGCTTGATACAAATGATGTATTGAATGTTATAAGAGCTGTAAGAGCCCCCAATAAAATCATTGAAAAAACTGCAAAAAAAGAGAACGGTTTATATATATATGACAAAACAATAAACCCGTTACTTATTTCTATATTGCATCTTGTTTGGTATTTTCACTTGCATCCCAGCACCCCCAGCTCTCTGGGTGCACCTTCACCATCTTTTCCCTGTTGAAGAGGGTCCCATTTGCGTTTGACAGATTAGAAACAGGCAGCTTCTCTCCCCTGAACATGTGATGTTTATCTCTGAAAAACCCCTTGCTGCTTCGGCTGACGTTGCGGCAATTGTCCTGACAATATTTTTAGCTCTGTGAACACTTTCGGGAATTGCATAATTCACTCATCATATCTTGTGAGAATTAGGGGCAAAAGACAAAGCCGAAACGAACCTCTTCTCCTTACGTTACATGTTTGTTTACTAAAGTCAAAGGTGAAGGGGGATAAAGATGTAGTAGTTCTTCAAAAGGGTAAAAAGTTTCAGGACATGAATAAACAGTTTAGACCTGTGGATGGAAACAGCATTACACAGGGCGCTTGGAATAGGCTGTGGGGCAGATGAATGTGAAAAACACGATGGGGATGCAAATTTGTGATTTCAACATCGGGCAGCCGCCCAGCCACCACCTCATGGAGAATTCTGATTCAGGTGCCATTTTAACAACCGGTTCGCCAAACAACAAAAAAGCAGGTATCGTCTCCCCCAGCAAACAGGCTGAATCTCACCACTGAGAGCCAACCATGGCCAGCACTGGGGTTGAGCATTACCTGGTCCAGGTACCTGCTTCCTGGCACCCGGGTGAGACGCCGAGCCCCTAATGCTCCAACTTTCACTAGCCCTGGTGGTACACTGGTTACAAATCGGGCTGCTAACTGCAAGGTCAGCGGTTTGAAACCATCAGCCACTCTGCCAGTCTCAGGAATGTGTAGGGGTGGTTCAACCCTGCCCAATGGGGTCTCTCTGTGGTGGAACAGACTTGATGGCAGATAGTTTGTTTTTTTCTCAGATTTTCATGGGCATGTGAATCAGCTGGAGCCAACAGGCCGGGATGCAAATTGACTCTGAAGGTTCTGCAAAGAAGCCTCAGGGTGGGAATTTCCAGCCGAGAAGCGCCCAGGTGCTGGCCAGACAGCCGGACGGCAGGCCCCCAGCCCACACTCCGATGGCTCGGCCTCAAGCCACACGCGTCCCCAAAGCCTTTATAAACAAACACTCCCAAACCCACAGGATTCAAACCGAAGCAAGGTTTTTATAGAATTTCCCAGCCTGGTAAGATTTGGTCCTTGCTGTGGCCGTGAGGTGTCCTCCACAGCGACCCTCTACATCACAGGAGGCACCACTGCCCGGCCCTGTGCCATCCTCCCCCCGGTGGTTATGTGAGACCCCCACTTTTCCTGGTAGCTGCCACCCCATCAGAGCCACGCCAAGGGTTTTTCAAGGTTGTGACCTTTCCAAAGCAGATCACCAAGTGTATGTTCGTGCAGGGTGACAAGTGGCCCAAACACACCGATGGGAGAGACTGCAAGCTGCTGTGCCACCCACACGGGTCTCTCCCTTCATGACCCCACACTGGAGATCAGGCTTTTTGAATAGAGATTAGGCCAGTGTGCAGAGTTGAGTGATCTTAGGGCTCAGGCCCCAAAGTGTTTCTCAGATGACAAGTAAAACTCTTCCACCCAACCCAACCCAACCCAGCCCAGCCCATTCTGCCCTGCCAGGCCAGGGGAGAACCACGGGTCTCTGTATGGTCTATTTCTGGATGGAAATAGACCGCCCCCTCTTTCTCCCTCAGCCTTCCAACCTCTGCGGCAGCCGCCACCCCTTAACCACGGCCACTCCTCTCAAGGCTCCACTTAACCAAAAGGCAACGACAAACCCCAGGACTTCCATCCCTGTCCCCACCCCCCCACCCCAGGACAAAGTCCCAGCCACGAGTCAATCATTAACATTTCGTACCAAAGTACAGTCTTTTCACTCTCCCCAGATCCATGGAGAGGCCTGTTATCCAACTCGGGCGAAGGTAAGTTCTACAGACTCTTCAAAGCCGGGAAAGTACACAAAGCCAGGTACTCAGCACACAGGTATGGGCCTAAGTTCCCCCATCCCCTCGCTCTTTCGGATCCACACAGATTCTCGGTGCTTCGGTAAAACCATGCCTCAACTGTGGCTTGGCAGGGATAGCTTGGGCTGCCAAGCCGCAAGGTCAGCAGTTCGAAACCACTCACCGCCCTGCCGTAGACTGCTTAGCTCTCATAAAGAGTTCGACTGGGAAAGCCACAAGGGGCAGCTCTACCCTGTCCGAGAGGGTCCTCATGAGTCGGCATCCACCGCCGCCCTCTTTTTAAAAAACACCTCCTACCCCTCCCCTCGTTTTGGCTAGCAGCAGGGCCTAACTCCGGAACCAACACGTCTCAGAGGGCAATCTAGTTTTCCAGATAAGGCTGGTTGAGAGTTCTTGAGAGAATAACCCGTTCCATTTGTCTTTCCTTAGAGCCCTTCAAAAATACCTCCGGCAACCAGCAGAACAAGCTTTCCGCTCGGGAGAGAGATAAAATGGTCTATGATTCTGCGATTTACAAACACCAGGGGCTTTATTTAAGGGGTGTCAACATATTATATTATTCCCCGGGAGCATTCTTCTGTGCACTCGGTAAGCATCGAAATGTACTCGCACGGCGGCTCCATGCTGCTGGCCTTTACGGGCCAAGGAACCTCTCAAGTTTGGCTGAAGGGCCGCACAGGAAGACCAACCTGTGACCCTGGGGCCTCAAGTCCCTTTTAGGCTGTACCATGCCCTGTCCACAACAGAGCTAAACAGCTGCCCAGAGAGGCAGGCTACCAAACCACAGACAAGGGCTGAGCCCAGAGCCGGGAACATCCTGAAAGCTAAAAATAAGGACCCTGAGAAATAAGCTTTGCTTTGGACAAGTTCAACAAAAAGTTCTCTGTGTAACCCCTGGCAACTGAGGGCCCTCCCGGCATGGCTTAGCCCCGAGTGTAGGGGTGATGCGCTGAGCTGCTAAACACAAAGTCTGCTGTTCAAAGCCACCAGTCCACCCAGGTAGAAAGATAAGGTTTTTCTGTTCTTGTAAAGAGCTACAGCCTCGGACACCCATCAGGGCAGTTCTACTCTGACCTACAAGATCGCTACGGGGTCCGTGGCAGTGAGTTTGGGAGACCAGCTGCTCAGCTGAAATGGGGGGACTGGGGTGCCCCTTAATTAAATGGATCAGAGCTTCCCCCTTGGAACTGGACACTCAGTAGGCAGTGTCCCCGATGCATCTGTGCGCTACAGGTTTCGCTTCAAAACACACACACACATACACACATACACACACACAGAGTTTGCGCAGCACACTCTGCTAGGTGCCGGCAGAAGAACCCGGGGGCTGCTACCATCCCTCGGGAGTAGGAGGCAGACAGAGAGATGATGGCGAGTGACCCACAAAACCTGCCACAGTGGCGATGACCAGTGGTACCCAGGGCATAGCTTGGGCCCCGCCGGACTGCGCGCACCACCACGCCCAACGCAGGTAAGTAGGCCTGAGGGCAGGTAGGTAGAAGGCGCACACCTGAGGCTCCTGGGTTGAAGCAGGCTGGCCCAGGCCCAGGGGGATATCCCCGGCGACCGCGGGAGGGCAGCCCGGGGACCCCCTCGGGGAAGACCGGGTGGGTGCGCGGGGCTCTGGCCCCGGGAAGCGGGGGGGGAGGGGGTGCGCCGCCGCGGGCGCGGGGAGGACAGGCGCGCGGCTAGGCCGCCGCCCGGCACCTGGGGCCCCGCCCGGACCTACCACTTGGGCGACCTTGAGGCGGCCGAGCGCGCCGCGCAGGTAGCCGGGGTCGCAGCGCAGGCCGGCCAGCCCGCGGCGCTGGCTCACCGGCTCGGTGGTGGGCTGGTACGGGCTGCTGGCGCCCGAGATCATGGAGGTGCTCGAGGCCTCGCCCTCGAAGCCGTCCAGCTCCTCGGCGCCCCGCATGCTGCCGCCGCCGCCCGGCCCGGGCCGCCTGGCGCGGCCGGCTCCCGCGCGCGAGCGAGCGAGCGAGCGGGCGGGCTCAGCGGGGCCGCTGCATCGCCGCCGCCGCCGCCGCCCGCCCGCCTGCCTCCCTGCCGCCGGCTGCGGCCGCGGCTCGGTGCGCTCGGGCTCGGTCCCGCCGCCTCGGCAGCGGAAAGGGAGGGAGGCGGGCGCGGGCGCCGAGGGAAGGGGGCGGGAGCCGGCGCAGCGGCGGCGGCGGCGGCGGCGGCGGCGGCGGCGGCGGGGGAGGGGGAGGAGCGAGCGCCCGCCCGCCGGCCGCTCGGCGGCGCTCCGCGGCTCCCGGGGAGGAGGCGGGGAACCGCGCCGCGGGCCTGGGGGTGGGGCCTCGGGTGGGCGGGGCGCCGTGCCCGGGCCCCGCCCCCGGGCCCGCCCTCACCTGCGCCGCGCGCCGGCCGATCGCGGCTCCGCCCCTCCAGGGTCTGGGAGGAAAGCGGCTGGGGGCTGGGGGCTGGGGTCCGCAGTGGCGCGGGGTGGGGGAGCTCCAAGCTGCCTTCTCGGAGAAACTGATCCTCGGAGGAAAAGGCCGGGACGCTGTCGTGCCACCCCCACGCGGGGAACCGGGTCCCCGGGGCGGGTCGGCTCTGCCTGGACTAGTGGACCAACCGGGCTAGTGGCTGGGGTTTCTGCAAATCAGTCTGGGCCCCGAGCGAGGAGTCGCCTACAGGGCCTACAGGGTCCCCAGGATCGACACTGCGTATTTGTGAATACCGCGCAAAGCCTGTTCTGACCCCCACCCCACCCCACCCTCCAGCCTAGCAGGGAGGGGCCCTAACACTGTGAACCCTCTGCGCCTCCTCTCCACCTTGGAAGCTTAGCCCTCTCGGTCTTGAACATGTTAACACTACCGGCCAACCGCCGCATGGGAGAAAGATGGGGCTTTCTCGTCCCCCAAACAGTTACGGTCTTGGAAACTCGCAGGGGCGCTCCGAGTCGGCCTCCGCTCCGTGGCTGAGTGGCCAAAAGAATGAACAAACCTGTGTTGGAAGTAGGGCCGGCATGCCTTTGGAAGTGAGGGTGGCTGGACTTCCTCCTAGATACTTCCAACCAGTCCCTGGAAACGGACATCTTTCTTGGTTGAGGGTGTCTTCGAGCTTAGATTCTAAGCACCCCGTTTGCGGAAGGCTACAGTGAAAGCCCAAAATCCCATTCGCAGACTCCCCATTCTGAATTCCCGCTGTCCTTAAACCAGGGGGGTGAGTCGTCTTACCCCCAAGCAGAGTGCATTGGCAAGCAGATTTCTTTGGGTGCTCTCCAGCCAGCCCAGGGAGGGACAGTCCTTAATGGACATGGCCAGGCTGGGCTTGCAGAGTCTCTTGATTGAAAGGCCTGGGACCCATCTGGTAAGTCCTAATCTAATGTCATGTATGTGTCCCAGTCAAGGTCCTAGACTGTGATGTATTGACCTGTCACCAGTTCCACGTACAGCTGTGATGTGTTCCACCTAGAGCTGTGATGTATTGATCTTCCACCAGTTATGGCTTCATGGTGGTTTCCTATATCCCGTGCCTTATTTAACTATCGCCCTGTGACCCTTCTGATGCCAATTGTGACCTTGCGCTAATGACCTCTCTCATCCCGATGATATATCTTTGTCTTTTCTTTGTCCCGGTTTAAGACTTAGGGAGTGTTCTCCTGACATTCTATTTGAGATTTGGGATCTCTTCTGTACCCCAAAACTAGGACCAGTGAAAAAGAAGAGGCGCCTCCAGGTTGGCACGGGGGCTACCACAACGCACCCACCCCCCACATGGCAGCACTTGGGAAGGCTGGTGCAGGGCTGGGCAGTGCCTAGCTGTGCCTTGCACACGGGCCATGAGTCATACGGACTGGATGGCACCAAGCAGCAGGAGCATCAAAGCGCTGCGTCCACCTTAAACACAGATTGTCCTGCTGAAGGGCACTAATTGGGGACCGATTTGCAATTCAAGTGTAAAGGCTCATTTTAAGCTTAAGTGAAACACTGGCTTTCCAAGCATTGTCACTTTGATGTTGAACTCTCCCACACCACAAACCTGGAGAGCTTCCCTGCTCTTGATAATGAGCCAGGCGCCCAAGAGAGGTGCCAATGCCCCCATTTTTACAGAGGACACCCCAGGGCAGGGTGGCTGGGCGGAGCTCACAGGACACAGCGGTGGGTGACTTTTTTTCCAAGTTTATTTTCACTCAAGAACCAAAAGTTCTTCCTCATTGCCTCCCAGTCCATTCCAGTGCACAGCAATGACCCTCAGTAGACTCGCTGAGGCTGTCAATCTTTTTTTATTATTAAATCACTTTACTTGGGGCACATACAAATCCTTTTTTTCATTTTTTCATACAATTCTTATCACAATCAATACATCAATTATATGCAGACCACATTTGCACATCTGTTGCCATCATCATTCTCAAAACATTCTCCTTCCACTTAGGCCCCCGGTATCAGCTCCCCATATCTCCCCTCCCTCCCCACTCCCCCATGAACCCTTAATAATTTACAAATTATCGCTATTTTGTCATATCATCCACTGTCCAATGTGTCCCTTGACCCACTTCCCCATTGTCCATACCCCAGGGAAGAGGTTATATGTAGATCCTTGTAATTGGTTCCCCCTTCTACTCCTTCCCGCCATCATCCTGGTATCACCCCTGTCATCACTGGTCCTGAAGGGATCGTCTGTCCTGAATTCCCCATGTTTCCAGCTCCTGTCTGTACCAGTGTACATCCCCTGGTCTAGCTGGATTTGTAAGGAATTGGGATCATGAGAGTGGGGGGAGGAGCATTTGAGAACTAGAGGAAAATTGCATATTTCATTGTTGCTACACTGTACCCTGACTGGCTCATCTCCTCCCTACAACCCCTCCAGGGGGCTGTCGCTTCACCAAGGCTGTCAATCCTCACAGGAGCAGACAGGCTCCTCTTTTTCTCACAGAGCAGCAGGCGGGTGGGTTTGAACTGCTGGCCCGCAGTCAGCAGCAGTGATGCCTCATCGTATGCACCCAAGTGGCCTATATTCACATGGGTTCGTGCACTGTGTACTCCATGCTGAGACACAGTAAATACCACATATCCGACGTTCTCCAGGTAAAGGGCTTCTCATTTTCCGATTAACAATGATAAAAAAAAAGATACTGGGGGGAAGGCCTGCTTTATCCAGCCATTCACCAGGCTCAAACTAAAGGGTCAGGGCCAAGCAAGATGCTCGGTAACCGACGGTCTGCTTGGATGTGGGCTCTGGCCTCTGCTCACTCCCCTAAGCCCCCGTAAGAGGACAGTGCCTGGGATCGCATCTGGGAAGGGCACAAACCCACCCAAGGGGTGAAGACCAGAGCAGAGACCATGACTGTAAAACGTTAGAGGATGGAAACCAGTGACCACCTGGTAAATAAAGATCAGGTTGAAGTGGCCAAGGGCGTCTTTTCTCAACTGGATCCACAATCGGTGCTTGTGGAAGCAGCCGTCAGAGATGAGAAGACATACTGCATTGGACAAAGTGGCCTTACAGGATTGAAGAGCGATGTGTTAGGGTAGACTAGAGAAACAAATTCATAGACATAGATTTAAGGGAGGGGTTTATATACCAGAGGCATGGAACATTGAGAAAGCATCCCAACCCAGTCCAGTCCAAGGTCACAAGTCCCATAGGAGCCCCTGTGTGGAGGGGTAGAGTCTAGCCTGTCAATCTGGAGATAGCCAATGAGAGCTCTGTGGGCATGGCTTTGCTCTGAGAATTCTGGGAAATCTTGCGATATTTCCCTTGTGGAGATGAGAGACCATCTCCCCAGTTGTTGGGAGCGCTCGACTGACCAGACAAGATGGCAGCATCCGAGGAACTGGAGGAGTTGGAGGAGAAGCCACAGGACCCTACCCTGATGGAACCAGACCTCTGAAGTCGGAAAAGCCCCAGAGAGAGCCCTGCCAGCGCTGAGGTGCTTTTGCTGCTTCTACTGCCACTGGACACACAAGACTCTGCACCCACTGGCCTATGACTTCACGAGTCGGAAGGGGACTTTATGGACTGGTGTTGGACATATGGGCTAACATCAGACTTGTGACCGATACGACACCATATGTCCCATACCAGCTTATACAGTCTTCTTCCGACTCACGAAGCACGTGCAATGACACTAGTACAATCACAGGCCAGTGGGTGCAGAGTCTTGTGTGTCCAGTACCGGTAGAAGCGTCCTGGTGCTGGCAGGGGTCTCTCTGTGCCTTTTCCAGCTTCAGAGGTTTGGTTCCATCGGGATAAGCCCATGTGGCTTCTCCTCTGGCTCCTCCAGTTGCCAGGACTCAGGATCTATCAGCATGTGACTCTGTTGTCAGTTACGCATCTCCAAAGAACTGAGTCAAGTCTCCCCAACTGGGAAATACTGCGAGACTTCCCAGAATTCTCAGGAGAAAGCCATGCCCACCCAGAGTCCTCATTGGCTATCTCCAGATTGACAGGCTAGACTCCACCCCTACACTCCCTGTGCCGAAATCGCCACACATCAGTGACTGCCACAGGTGGTCTGGCGGTAGAATGCTTACTGTCCACGTGGATGACCCAGGCACTCACCACCTACCTGGCAGCGGAGGCTTCTGTGCCGCTGAGAGGGATTTCAGTGGGGCTTCCAGACCCAGACAGACTAGGAAGCTCTGTACAGTCAGTTGCGGGGCTGGCGCCACACTCCTCCAGGTCTTTGTCCTTTGGGGGCCGGCTCCACAGCAGCAGATGGAAGACAGCTCAACCCTCAGGCAGCAGGGTTTCCATCTCACCTAAGCTCACCAACCCAGCCCAGGGTCCATCAGCACAAACCATTTTGCGGTAGGCAGCGCTGAGGGCGTCCGGGAGCTGCAGGTGAGGCAAGAAGGAAGTCTGTTATATAGGGTTCTCTAGAGGAACAAAACCAGGACACCAGTAATTCTCTTTATATATTTATATAGATAGGATAGATAAAATAAGAAATAAACCGTTAACTAATCTAGAAGGCAGTACAAATGGCCGGTGCAACTCTCTTGTGTGAGACAGCTAGAAGACTGGCAGTCCTTGGAGTCTTCAGGGCCGCTGAGTATAGTCTTCTGTAGAGTAAATCAGGCTATCCGGCCACAAGCAGCAAACAGCAAAGCAGGTCACCGACAGCCAGATGACAGAGTCCAATAGTCCCCAGCTCAAGAGCTGTCTATTCCAGGAGCGTGGCAAAGCAGGGCTTGAAGGAACCTCGACTCACAGCAACACAGTCCACCACGGATTAGGTGTCCCACGGGTCGTGTCGCTTGGAGGTCGAGGCACAGGACAAACAAGGCAGCCGGCTGGTCGGAAGATCCAAGAGCAAGAGGCCAAGGGCAGGGCTCACCGAGCCATTTCTGTCTCCTCCCATCAATAACCCTTCTGTGTTTTCTTTGGCCATGTTGCCCGACAGACCCACCTATCTTCTTTGGCCATGTTGGCACAACAAGCTTACCTAGCACAGAGACATTCTAGGGGAGCGATTGAGAGGTGATCCACAAAGCAGGTAGATCTCTGGATTCTCTCCCAGGTGCACAGGGCCAGAGTGAGGCAAAGCCAGTGACTTTGAAGAGGGGAGAGTTCCGCATAGGGCGGGGAGGCGGCTGGCAGGGTGCGAGCCCAAGAGCAGGGCTTGGCCCAGTGCCTGTCGGGCCTCGTGGGCTGGCCTGGAGCTGGGCAACGTCTCAGGCCCAGTGGTCGGCAGGAAAGTGGCCCGTGAGGCTGCCTATCCCTATCCGCTGTTCTCTGGTGCCAGTGGATTGAGCTGAACCAAGCCTGCAGGCCTGCCTCCAGCCCATAGGAACCGTTCCCCGTTGTGGAGGCTGGCCAAGGCTGGTCTTCGTTTCCAGGAACAGACGCCGTGTTTTGCCTTTGGGGCTGCCCACAGCAGCAGGCAGCCTTCTCCAGCATGTGGCTGGGAGACCCAAACCCCACCAAGCTCCCTGCCATTGAGAACAGCTCTCTCGGGTCAGAGCGGCCCCGGTGGAACCCGGAGACTGTACAACAGGCCTAGCCTGTCTCCCACGGGGACAGCCGGTGGTTTCGCACAGCTGACCTGGCAGTCCTGTGTAACCCACTACGCCAGCAGGGCACCTTCTGGGAACCCCATGTGGGTTCTTAGACAGGAGGCAAGAGCTGCCATCATGGGGAACCCCTGGGCCTCTCCTTCTGTTGGTGTCTCCGGAGGCACCTGCAAAGAAGATAAAGAAGAGGACCAGGCAGGCCCCACAGCTCCCTGGGGTTCTGGAGCTGGACCACAGGTCCAGGAATGACCTGGGCAACCACTCTCGGAGCAGGCTGATGAATAAACCAGATGCTCCTTTCCTTCCTGCCAGGGGGCAGGCTGCCAACAACAGAACACCGATTCTTATCTCAGCCCCTGGGCCCCAGGGACTAGAGCTGCCTAGACAGCCCAGGGGAGGAGAGGGTACTTCAGGGGCACAGATGCAGGGGGCACAGGAGTCTGAGGCTCCCGTCCAGGGCCACCCACACAAGTTGCTGATCTTGGCCCCCTCTCCTCTGCCCTCTCAGCCAGTCAGGGCCTCGGTCCGCTTTTCGGACCATGCTGGGGTTACAGACAAAACAATCTCACTGCCAGGGAGTGGGTTCTCCCTCACAGTGACCTTGTGGGGCGGAGCAGGGCAGCTCCCCTGTGAGTTTCTGGGAGTCACTCTTTTTGGGGGTAGACAGCTTCTCCCGCTGCTCAGGTCTCAGATTCCGTAAAACAAACAAAACCCCAAACAGTGGCCAAGTCGAGTCCAACCCGTGGTGCCCTGGAGGCCCTCTCTGAAGTTCAAGGCAGCGCCTGATCTTTCTTCCAAAGCTCCTCAGGCTAGAATCTAACCACGTCCCAGCAGCCCGTGCTGGCAGCATGGGCCTCCTGCCCATGGCTGTCCCATCCATTCTGACTCAGAGTGACACCCCCCCCACCCCCCCACCCCCCAGAACAGAGTAGATGAGTATCACGGCATTTCGGAGGCTGCAAATCAGGGTTCCCCAAGTGGGCAAGACCCTCCCCTGAGGACACTGGAATGATCCAGGGAGGGCCCCCAAAACAAATACCCAGACTTGATCTTGGCGTCTGTCTGGGCTATAAGGACTGATGTGTCTAATTGCCAGGAAGGCGCTGATTGAAAAGGCTGTGAACAAAGCAATCATTTTTTTGTGTTAAGGGGGTAGTAGGCCAAATTAGTTGGGGTGGGGGGGAGCTTACAGATCTTTCCTCATCTCTCAAGCAGGCAGCTGGGAGGTTCAAACCATCTAGCTTCTGATTAACAGCCCAGCACCGAGCCCTCGGTGCCACCAGGGCTTCTTGGGGACTCTTAGGTAGGGGCTGCTCCTCAGAGCAAGGTCCCTGGGCACTGCGGGGACCAGCAAGGCTGTCACCAAATTCATCGGTGAGGGGAGCAGCTGTGAGTTGTAGGTGACTGAGTGAGAAGCTTTGGGGCTGGTCCCCAGGCTCTCCAGCCCATCCCAAGCCTCCCCTACCAACCCTCACCCCTGGGGAAAGATCAGGAGTCCTAGAGACCAAACCACAGATCCGGATCAGCAGAAGATGGGTGTAAGTGTGTTACCGCAGGGCAGTAACTTACTGACTGTGGCTCTTCTAGCTAAGGTCTCTGGAACTCCCACCACACTACCTTTTCCTGATGGGAGAAGCAGGTGGGGGAAGGGACCAATGGGACTCAGGTGTGATTGCTAATCTTCCCCTGCAACCCCCCCCAGCCCCGGCCCCCATTGGGATGCCATTCTGCTGGGCAGAAGATGAGCTCTCTCAGAAAGAAGGGGTGAGGGGTGTTTCCCGACTAGCAAAACCCAGGGGTGGAGCACGTGGCTGGGCCCTGAGATGCAGACCCCGTCGGCCTCCCTCATCCAGTCTGGAGCTCAAGCTGCACTCTTTCCCACCGAGGCCGACGGCTGTGGAGTGGCATGCCCCCGTGGGCACTTACCGGCACTCCTAAAGGAGCTTTGCAGTGTCTGAACCAAACTCCTGCTGAGCAGTTCTCACCGACATGGTCACCTGCTGACTGCCTTTGTAGATGGCTTCATCATGAATGCTGTGTGGCCTCTGCAGTGAAATACTAGAACCTAACTGAAAATGGACAGCTGGCTGTGAGCAGGACCGCAGGGATGACCAGGGGTCAGCGTGAAGCATGAACCAAGCTCCCCAGAACAGTTCACGTTTTGTGTTTGAAGACTAACAACCTGGGCTGAGCCCCGGTGGCGTAGTGGTTGTGCGCAGGACTGCGGCCCACTGGGACGGAGGTTCAATTCCAGCAGTGGGGCTGGGCCTCCTACTCCCACCACC
>PVJH01045319.1:0-12397 GCA_004026705.1 Nesogale talazaci
CCGAGCCCGTGCGGACTCCTGGGGGTTTCCGAGCCTGTAACTGTTTACGGGAGGAGGAGGGAGCCCGCTCTTTCTTCCGCACCCCCAGCCCTGAGGGGTGCACTGAAGGAGGAGACTTCTCTGCTAGTGAGCTCGCCAGAGAAGCTCTCCCTCCGTGGCCACCGGCAGTGGCCTCTCTGTGTGAGTGCCCTGTCCCAGCCAGTGCCCAGCCAGGAAACAGGTAAATCGGGACTTTGCAGGATGGGCCCCAGGACTAAGACGAGAGGTTGCTTACCATCCTGACTATGTTCTCGCTGTTTCCGGTGACAGCCACCAACATCCCCTCTTTTCTCTGCCTGCAGGAAGCCTGCCTCGGACAAGGTGGTCTTCGTGAGGAGCTCCTGCACACGGGCTGGCAGCCCTCTCAATAAATGTGTGGGTCTCAGTGCGCACGTGTCTGTCTGTCTGTGTGAGCCGTTCTCTGCGGGAACAACAGTTAAGAACTTGGAACCCTTTGTCAGGCTGTATGGAATCTCAGGACCTGAGGATTCCTCTTTCCCTTCCCACATCTGCATCCCTGTGTTAGTCTGGGTTGACCGGAGAAACCAATCGAGAGACACTCATATGTGTGTCATAGAGAATCTCTAGAGAACATTATATCAACAAGCAGTTGTATATTGAGAAAACATCCCAGCCCAGTCCAGACTGAGTGTGTAAGTCCAATATAAACCCATATGCCTTCAGTCTGTAAACTCCTCTTCAGACTCACACAGCACGTGCAATGGAAGGTCACAAGCCAGTGGGGGGACATCTCACGGGTGCAGGGTGGTGAAGCGTCTCGGTGCTGGCATGGGTCTCCACGTGGTTCTTCTAGTTCCAGGGCTTCTGACTCCATCAGTGTAGTTCCTTATGGCTTGTTAACAGAATGTCTCACGCCTCCAAATGAGGTCATCAAGCTGTGACCTGATTGACGGGCTAAACCCCACCCCTTCACTCCTAATAGTCTCACGTTGACACCAGATGATGTCACTACCACAACCCCTTTCCTCGTGGTCCTATCCCAAGAGCATCTGTGGCTGACTTAAACCCAATCAAACTCCCTACCAACCAGAAGCTGCAGAGAGAAGCGGCTGCAGCCCGGCGCTCTCCCTCTGTGGCCTCCCAGTGGATGCTGGGAAGACGGCTGCCCCTCTATCACAGACACACCGCCCAGAGCACACCTAACTACCTTGTCTGAGCACTGAGGCCATCCTGGAGAAACTGAACGAGGTCCCACCTCTCTGGTGGGAGAATAAAAACAAGGCATCATTCTTAAAGAATGAGGCCAGAAACCTCTGTCAGAGCCCCCAAGACTCCTCGCGACCTTGTATGAGTGTGTTCTCTTCCCACCAAGAGGGGGAGTCTGTCCCCTCCTGCGGAATGGGGCTGGGGCCAACAGAATACAGTGGAAGAATGCTGGACCTCAGGTCAGAGGCAGGCCTGGCGGCTGCTGTTACTCCTCTTTACAACCAGTTCTCTGAGCAATCTTAACTGATGAGAGGCCGCATGAGGGCAGCCGGGCCGGCAGTCAGAACCAGGCCCAAGACACACATGGGAGGTCATCTTGAGTGTGTCGGTCAAGGCCAGTGGAGCCCTGTCGAGACAAGCCATCCATGCAGAGCCCTGTCCGAATGACAGTAAAGCCCTGGACCAGTAAAACAGCTGCTGTTGTTTCCAAGCGGAGTGGTTACGCGCCAGGCTGCCATCCGTGAAGTTGGCACTTCAGAACCACCAGCACCTCCTTGGGGGAGAAAGGCTGGACTTTCCACCCTCATAAACAGTCTCAGAAACTCCGGGGGGCGCCGAGTCACTAAGAGTTGCCAGTGGCTGGATGGCAGGGAGCCTGGTTTGCATGGTCTCACCCCACTGGGCATGGAGTGGCTGGTTAGCGAGTAACAGGAACTACAGACATTCTAGGCATCAGACTGTGCCCAGAGCACCTCCTCTCTTTTCCTCTTCATTTTATACATGATTTTGAAGCTGACTAGCGAGAAAAGCCCTCTGCAGCTTGTAAGTTCTGTTCCAGGTCCATCAGACCCCAAAGTTTGCCCTGTTTCCTCTCTCCCCCTGTGATGCTCGCCAGAGGGGTCTGGTTTGGAACCTTGGGTTTAAGAAGGAAAATGCTCACTGAGCTACTTTGAGGAGCAGGGAGAAAGTGACTTGACTGAGATCTAGGGCAGGCTTTTCTGTCCCAACCCATGGTCTGCGGATTTCTAGCTGAAGCGAAGTGTCTCTCCCACCGGGAGTTTTTTTTTTTTGGGGGGGGGGGTGGTCATCACTGTCCTCTGGTGGTGGGAGTAGGAGGCCCAGCCTTTGCTCCTATGGAGCCACTGCTGGAATTGAGCCTCCATCCCAGTGGGCCCAGTCCCGCGCACAACCACTATGCCTCCGGGGCCCAGCCCACCCCCACCGGGAGTTTTATGAGATAATTAAGCCTCGGTTCCCCAAGACATCTGCTGATGGTAGGAGCCAGCGGCTTCCTTTGTAGCTAGACTGCTGCTGGTGAAGCGTCATCCTCGGGACGTCTGAGAAGACAGACGTACGTGCACATACCCCTGCTGAAGACGTTCGTCAGGGATCAGCGTCCAGACCAGTTGGTTCTGTGAGGAGGCTGTCCTCTAGCCGAAGCAAGCCTACAACGTCTGGGTGGTTCAGTGCTTCAGTGCTCAGCCACTCACAGGAAAGCGGGTCGTTTCGACTCACTTGGTCATTCTACAGGAGAGAGACCTGCTGATCTCTTTCTCGAACGACGCACACTCAAGACAAGCTCACTGCCATCCAGTCAACTGGATGCTGACTCACGTGACAGCCAGAAACCCCTCTGGGGCAATGCAAATAGGGTCGCTGTGAGTTAAAGATCGACATCATAGCAATCATTGATCATAACGATTGATCAACAGTCACAGCGATGCCCTAAGGATTAGTCAGAACCTAATCCCTGTCCACAGCTTCCCGCCTCTGCTGTTGGCTGGACGCCTTGAGGATCAGCCTTTATGGTTCATTCACCCTCAACATTGATGGTGCGGAATGAGGCCTTCATGCTGCCCAGGCTTCCGCTGCCAAGCAGCACTGCTGCGGCTTCTCCGTGCCCTCGTGCATGCGTGTGGGCCCAGAGAGGGCCTTTGGAACGAGGCTGACCGAGTGCGTGCCTGGAGCGGCGCCATGCCTTCATGCATCCAGTATTCACACCGTACCAGAAATGGCTGTGCAGACTCATGGTTTGGGGATTGAGACCAAAGACAAATAATTCTCAAGACGGTGACCTGATACGGGTGAGAGATTCTTGTGCCAGAAATGCACTCTTTCTGGCTTTGTTGTCATTCCTCTGGAGAACGGGTATCGTTGCTGTTTCTTTTCTGTGTCTTTTTTTCTGGCCCCACAGCAGCTGGGGAACCCATCCTTTGGTGATCAGAAACTGGGAGTCAGCGCCAACTCCGTCGTGACCTCTGGGCTCAGGACTGTGACCTCCTAGAATCAGGTTCGAGCCTTTCCAAACCAAACTCGAAACCAGCGAGTTGACTCTGACCCTGTTGCCCTGTGGAGGTCGGAGACTCGCTCTCTCCAGGAGTAGAAGGCCTCATCTTTCTATCACAGAGTAGCTGGTAGTCTTGAACTGCTGCCTTTGTGGTTAGTGTGTAGCTCGCTGCACTGCCACTGGGTGGGTTTCAGCAGCCAACATTTGGGCGAGTGGCCGAGCACACAACCATGGGTTCCACCTTGAGTGATTTCGGTCAGTGAACGGCCCCTACCCTAGGACCTCCACTTTGCCACTCCCGTGTGGAGAATGAGGAAGCCATTGGCCCCAATATTGCCACCCTGCAGAGGCCCTGGATCCTATAACTAGCAACTAAAATTGGACCTTCGCCAGAAAGCCTTCAAAGAGGCCCAACCAGTTTCTCTCAGCTCCTCCTCACGTCAACTTGAGAGTTCTGGGCTCCCTCCTCTCCCCACCCCCCCACTTTCCTTTATCACCCCCACTGAAGCTTCCCCTTATGCGGTCACCCCACTGAGCGCCAGGCGTCTTTGCTTCCTGTGGCATGCATGATCCCCTCTCACTCCGTAACTTCTGGCTGTCTGGGACAAGGCCAGGAAGTAAGGGAGAGCAGTCTAAAAGCCAAGACTCACCATGTCGAGACTTCTAACTGAAGGCTTTGGCCAAATCTCTCCTAAGCAACTCCGTTCTGTGTGTTTTCAGACAACCTGTCACACAGGGTCACCTGTCTCCCCCTACAGATCCCCATGGAACCTGGGGTCTAGAAACAAGCAGTCCCCTGAAGAAAGCTGTTTTGTTTAGCTTCGTCACCCAGAGGTCAAAGAGCACATGTGTGGGTCACAGCGAGCATGTACAGATGATCGGTTTGTTCTCTCCACAAAGTCTTACCTCTGGTAGTGGAATAGAGTCCCTCATTATCATGCAAATCCAACTCTCCCTAATCATTTCACCCCTTGTGAGTCAGTCTGCTCATGGTACCGTGGTGTCTCGTGTGGCGCTGTGACGCTGGCAGCTGTGTCACGACTCCCCCACATACCAGCAGGGTCACTCAAAGCGAGCAGGCTTCAGGACAACCTTATGGAATTCCAGGTGGGCATGCACCCAACTGGCTGGTATTGACACTCTGAATCAGAAAAATTGTACCATCAACCATGCCGTGAGGACAGATTCATGAGGGATGGTGTTGAATCCATTGTCAGAAGGTATATTTGGGCTGAGCCCTGGTGGCGCAGTGATGGTGCGCGGGACTGCGGCCCACTGGGATGGAGGTTCAATTCCAGCAGTGGCTCCACAGGGGCAAAGGCTGGGCCTCCTACTCCCACCACCAGAGGGCAGTGATGCCAAGAAAACCAATCCATAAAAACCAAAATACAACCTTAAGTATCTCCCACCTGACCATCAGGCACATCTCAAGAACAGGTTTGACTCTTAGAACATGAGTGGCCGAGGGAGGGGGGCTGTGGGTGGACATCAAAAAAGCCAGCGGTCCCTAAGAAGACAGTGAAGAAAGAAAAGGTCAAAGAGGCATCAGGAGAGACTCAAACATGTTCCTAGTCATACAGTAGCTAAGGCGAATGATGCCGTCAAAGAGCAGAATAGAAAATTCCAGAGGGAAGCTTGAGAAAACAAAGCCAAACAGTAGAACGGAGTGTGCAAAGGCACCGGATTAGAAAACCAAGGAGGGAGGATGTATTTAGCAAATATTAAACTGGAAGAACTCACGAAAGCACTCAAGCTTCAAGTTACGATATGAAAAAATTCTATGGGCAAACTATGGAATGATACCAGGAAGCGAAAAAGAGAGAACAGAACAGAACGAATACAGAGTCACTGTACCAAAAAGATTCGGTCAACATCCAACCATGTCAAGAGGGGCCTGTGAGCAAAAACCAATGGTATTGAAGGAAGTTCAATATGGAAGTTCAATATGGAAGTCCAGACTGCACCGAATACATTAGCCAAAGACAAGACTCCAGGAACTGATGGGATACTAATTGAAATATTTCAACAAGTTTCAAGTACTGGAGACACTCACCTACTTATGCCAGGATAGTTGGAAGACAGCTACTTGACTGAGAGAGATCCATATTTATACCAACCAAAACCTTTTCATTGTGATTTGGGTGAAGGTTTTCAGGGCAGATCGGTTTTCCTTCCACAATTGGTCTAGACAGGCGTCCTCAAACGACAGGCCGTGGGCCACACGCAGCCCACTGAGGACATTTATCCAGCCGCCGGGTGTTTCTGTTGCCACTGCTGTCCTGCTTAGCAGCCGACTCATCCCGGGCCCACAGTGAATTTGTTCATCGTTGTTGTTTTAACTGTAATCCAGCCCTCCAATGATCTGAGGGACAGCGAACTGGTCCCCTGTTTAAAAAGTCTGAGGACCCCTGGTAGGTTCACTACAGCTCCATGTACTTTGAGAAATGGGCTAGGGTCATGTCTGAATCCTCCGTCTACACAGAGGGGTCAGGACTCTGACCTGTCCGAGGATGATCCCCAGGAGGCAGAGGTCAGGTACGCCGTCACCCTCCAGCCTGCTGCACCTGGTTCTGATACCAGCCATCCCTTCCAGGGCACGCTACTTCTCTCTGGGCTCGATAATCGGATGCATGCATAGAGAACTCAAAGACAATATTCCATGATCTGGGGGTCTACTGTGGGAGTTAGCAGGTTGGGTCAGAAATATTTTAAAAAATACAATTCTTTTGTACACAGCCCCTCTTGTCAGCCATGCCAACAGGCGCGTCTCTCTCGAGTCGTCAGCCTCCACCATGATGCTCTTGGGCCTCTGAGCTGCTCCCCGTAGTAAATCCCCGCAGGGTGCCTCACTCTGCTTGCCAGCCTCCTGTCCAAAGACTTATGCAACTTCGCTTGATCCCGGGCAGGAGCGCCACTCTGGCCCGTGTCCGGGGCGTCTGCTCCCGTTGCCACTTCTCCACACTGGTATCTCGGACACCCGCTCTTCTCCGCTTTGCTTTCTTGGTGATGGCGAGGTGCTCCGGGGCTCCTTCTGGGATGGCTGGGTTCATGCCCAGTGGAGTGCCAAAGCGGACCCCTGCTCCCACCCAGTCATTGGGTGGAAATCAGGAAGGCTGCCGCTAGAAGGGCCATCCTGAGCAATTTCACGTGGGCACAATCGCCCATTGTCTGTCCTCTTTTTTCCTCTGGGCAAGGAGAGACCTATAGCAGTCTAAAGTGACCAGACGTCCCCTCTTAAACGATTTTCCCGCGTCCAGGGGCGTTTTTAACAAAGTCCCGATTTTTGGAAAGAATGCACGACAAGCTAGGGAATGGTGGGAGAACGGGAAGGGAATATACCCCCTCACCCCCATCAATGGTGTCCTGCTTTACCAATATTAAAATCTGGTCAGCTGCACCTCAGATGGCCGTTCACAAGCTTTTCAGACGCCGGCCGCTACCCACCCATGTCAGACGGAGGATGTGGTCTTTGCGGCCCGTGCTGCGCTGCTTGGTCTTGGTTTCCTGCACCTTTCCTGCAGAATCCACTTCAGCATCGCTAACCTCAGGACCTGGCCTACGTGCGCCTGGAGGATCACGGGCGTCAGGAAGCAGGATGGCAGGGGCCCGAGTCAGTTCCCACCACAGCGCCCCAGTGCCCCCCAGAACAAAATGTGGCCGGTCCGCGCCCCCCCCCCCACCTCTGACTACGCCTGAGTCCACAGCAAAGTCTTGCCATTCTTGCCTCTGGTCTGGCTTCTTCCACCACCCCTTGACGCCTCTTAGAGCACTCTATATTTATATATTTTAAAATGTTCCAGAAAAATATCTCATTCAAGTTCTCTCACCTAGAGCCCATGCTTACCAAAGGAAGCCTAGTCCTGTAAAAATAGTGCATTGAGGCTGAGCCCCGGTGGCGTGGTGGTTGTGCACGGGACTGCCGCCCACTGGGTCGGAGGTTCAATTCCGGCTCCACAGGAGCAAAGGCTGGGCCTCCTACTCCCACCACCTGAGGGCAGTGATGCCCAGAAAAAAAAAAAGAAAAAAATAGTCCGTTGAAATTCTGCCACCTAAGTTTTGTAAGGGATCTCCAACCAACTAAGCTTGAAAACCCTTAAACGCACTGGCAGTTCCCCAGGAGAACCGAGCGGAACGACACTGGTGGGTTTCTGAGCCTGTCATTCCGTACAAGAATACAAAGTCTCATCTTTCTCCCACAAAGTGCTGGTGATCTTGAACTACCAACCTCCCTGTGTGCAGTCCACTGGGTAACCCGTTATTCCAACGCAAGACCCCTCAAATATACCCCCTCGATGGCTGTTTTTATCTTGATTAACCTTGGCGCCTTCTCTGAACATTTTGTTAAGAACGTCTTCACCGTTTACCCATTTTGCTGCAAAATGGAGCTTTCAAGAGTTTTATGAACTCGTAATTCACATGCCATACAATTAAATGGTTTGAACATATTTAACTACTAGCATATTTATGAATAGCTCCCCGTTTTCCTCAGCCTCCCCGTCACAACCTTAAGAAACTACTTTTTAACAGGTTTGTTGGCATCTAATTCAGTTATCATAAAATTCAATAGTTCAATCATTTCAAGAAGAGCTGTACAATCAGGCCGAGCCCCGGTGGCGTAGTGGTTGTGCGCAGGACTGCGGCCCACTGGGACGGAGGTTCAATTCCAGCAGTGGGGCTGGGCCTCCTACTCCCACCAGCGGAGAGCAGTGATGCCCCCCCCCAAAAAAAACCCAACCAACCAACCAAACAAACAAAAAAGAGCTGTACAATCATCACCACAATCAGTTTTAGAACATTTTTGTCATTCTTTTATTCATGAGCTTCCCATTCCTCCCTCCCACAGCTCCCCCCTCCCACCACACCTCCTGGGAAGCATCAATTCCGTTTCTGTCTCTGTAGGCCTACCAGTGCTCTCAACCAAAACTCCCTGCCAGCCAGTCAGTGCGGACTTACAGCGGCCCCCTGTGGGCTTCCAAGACGTCTTTCCCCCCTGGAGGTACTGGTGGTTTTAAACTGCAGACCATGCAGATCACAGTCCAACACGTCACCGCTCCACCACCAGGGACCCTCCATTTCATGTAAAGGAAAACATACCAAACAACAAAGTAAAACAGAGGTAAACTTCAATAGAAAAGAAAGCAGAAGAGAGTACAACTAGAACAAATTTAAAATGGGTCAAAAGGGAGAACAAAGGATAAGGTGTGAAATTTTTTTTTTTGGCTTTTGGTTTTTGGGCATCACTGCCCTCTGGTGGTAGACGTAGGAGACCCAGCCTTTGCTCCTGTGGTGCTGGAACCTCCATCCCAGTGGGCCACAGTCCCACTCACAACCACTACGACACCGGGGCTCAGCCCAATGCATTAAATTTTAACATAACTATATCCACTTTAGTCCACTTTGACTGCTCTTACTTTAAACAGACTCAAAGCTCCCCCTCCCTCCCCCCCTCTGAAAGAAGTAAACAAATAAAAAGCCTATTAATGGCCAATGGGCTTATGACTCTGGGGACTCAAGCTCAAGCTGTTTGTTTACAGAAAGCTCCTCTGCCAACCTCTCAAGGCCTTCTTACATTAAAAATTTAACATCTCTTTCTAAGACACTCTACTAACTGAAGGCACAGTCAGCATTTTGAAACAACAGAGAGGAAACTGCTCACATGATGATGAAGCATTTGAACAAGCACAGATTTTTGTTCTGAGGTGAGAGACTCCATACTCCTGCTAGAGTCAGTGGTATAAAATGTTATTCTTATAGTTATTTTCCAAGTCGTCTTTACACATACTATTGTCCTCGTTTGATTTGATTGCAATTAACCCGATGGGAAATTGTTTCCCACAGAAGCGTCACAGGTAAATTGCAACGGACTTCAGGCACAGAGGGGTTTGAGGACTCTGAGTTGAGGGGAACTATTTGGAGTGAGGAGGGGGAACAGGGCGGAAGAGCGTATTAGAGGACACTGAATTGCACGCGTAGAAACTGTTTGAACTGGGGAATGCTCTGCTGTGCACATGCCCAACCACCAACACTGAAGCGACACCACGCCTGTTTTCTTTACACTTTGCTGTCTCCGGCTTGGAATGAAAAAGTGAAAAAGCGGGGGAGTAAAGAAGGACGGGCTGAGCCCCGGTGGCGTAGTGTTTGTATGCGGGTCTGCGGCCCACGGGGTTGGTGGTTCAAATCCAGCAGCAGCTCTCCAGGAGCTGTCCCACCAGAGGACAGTGATGTCCCCCCGCCCCCTCCCAAAAAGAAGGAGGACAAAGCTTGCCTGAGACCCAGAACCTCACGATTCCACTCGCAACCACCCTGCTGGGCAAGGTAGTGAAGTCCCCGCGGGGGCCGAGACTGATCCCCGGTGGCGCAGAGCGTTACACCTTGGGCGCTAACGGAAAGGTCAGCAGTTTGAAACCACCAGCTGCCCCACAGGAGGCAGAGGAGGCGTGACCTCAATATCCCTAAAATACGCGTAGGTAACTATGGAAAATTCACATTTGAGCAACACTGGCAATGTGGCCTTGGCACACAGAGGTCACCCCCGGAAGTGGTTATCCGTAAGCTGCGCGGCAAGTCAGGCGGCTGAGTCTTTCCACGGTCCGCCACCCGAGGGCCCCAGACCAGAAGGGAAGGGGCGCCCCTCTCCCCGGGCGGTCGTTCTGCGGTGTACCAGGACGAGGAGGGGCCGTGGCCGGAGGGCGAGGCGCGACAGCGACGCTCACCTGGTGGCCCGCGCGCCGCCACCCTCTGCGGGACGCTCGGCGGCGCGGCGCGGCGCTGGCCCGGGTCGCGCTCTCGGGAGCGAACCTGGGTCTCCGCGCGCAGCCGGGCTCCGCAGCCTAAGCCAAGGAGACCGAGCCCCGGCGGCCGACTTCCGGCTGGCCGCCCGCCACAGCCCCACCCCCCAGAGGCGGGGGAAGACCTGGATTCACCAATGACTGCGCGCAGATGGCAAAATGGGTGGAGCCTGGGAGATTTGAAAGGCGCCCCGCCCCCGGATCGCCAATTTCCCGGGATTCGATTGTTTAGAGCGTCGCACCTTTCGCGGGCGGTGAGGTGCGCTGGGGATGGAAGCCGGCGTGGGTGGGCCGGGGGTGTGGTGTGGGGGTAGTGGGGTGCAGGGAGCGGGGAAAGGAGCTCGTGTCGTGGGAGGATCCGAGTAATGCATAGGGCCAGAGGCAAATGGAGCGCGCAGACCCCCCCACCCCCGGAGGGATCGAGCAGCAGCCTGCCTAGTGGGCAGCTGTGTCCGGAGAACTTTTCGGAAGCGTCAGTCCCGTCGAGCCCGCCCTGTGGGAATAGGGGCGGGAACCGGGGTTAGCGGCGCCTGCACTGGAGGAGCAGGGGCACTTGCTGGGCTTCCAGCACGACTCTCAACTCCTGGCTCGCACCGCAGTCGAGGTGGGAGCGTGGGCAGAATGGAGACACGAGTCACTTTGTTTGTTCTCCAGCTCGGGTCTAGAGGGGCTGTTGCACCTGCTGGCTGGAACATGGAGACTTCGGAGGAAGGTAAGGAAGCCCTAGGAGGGACAAAGGAGGCTCGGTGGGGGCCAGGGGACTGGCATGCCTTCGCCTCTCTCCGCAGATGTCAAGTTCATCGTGGATGAGACCTTGGATTTTGGAGGGTTGTCCCCATCTGACAGGTACCAGTTTCTCCCTTCAGCCCCTCTCCCCTTCGCGACGCCTGTCTCGGAGAGCTGGCCGCTGGAGGCTGGGCTCCCAATTCGGCTAAGCGTGGTGCGCAGGGGCTGCCGGGTGGCTGGTGGGTGTGGATCTCGTGTCGGGGAGGGGAGAAAGAAGGAAGCCCAGAGTGAGAGTTCTGGGTGTTGAGAAAAAGGGTAAGTGGCGGTCAGGCATCTTCCTTCTGGCAAAATCCCGGAGGTTAGTAAGAAGGCCCCATGGAGACGTGCATCTCACCCCTCAGATGCCAGCACTCACAGCCAGCCTGGGCATCAGGGGGTGCGGCTGTGTGCCTGGCTCTATTGTGGGGCGTTTGCCCCCGTGCCTCTCCTGGTTTACTGTCTGTCTCAGTCGTGAGGAGGAAGACACAGCCGTGTTGGCGACTTCAGAGAAGCCGCTTCGTCGGGGCCTCTCGCACCGAAGCGACCCGAACGCAGTGGCCCCCACCCTCCAGGCCCCGAGGTTCAGCTTAGGACCCCTCAGCCCCGAGAAGCTGGAGGAGATCCTGCAGGAGGCCAACCGCCTGGCCGCTCGGCTGGAGCAGTGTGCGCTGCAGGAGCCAGAGAGCCCCTGCGAAGGCCCGGCGCCCCGCCAGGTGAGGCCGGGTTCTCGCCAGGTGAAGCCCAGCCCGCGCCGGGAGACGTTCGTGTTGAAGGACAGTCCTGTGCGAGACCTGCTGCCCACTGTGAGCTCCCTGGCTCGGGGTACGCCCTCTCCACGCAGCCTGACGCCCCGACTCCGGAGCGGTGACAGAAAAGGCTCGGTCCGGGCTCTGCGGACCACATCTGCAAAGAGGCTGACCGGCGCGAAGAGGGTGAGCTTGGAGGGTTCGTTGGGCACGGTGCGCGGACACAGGGCAGCACGCCATTCCTCCTGGGCGGATTGGGCGTCGTGACACGTGCCTGATAGAATTGTTGGGCATTAACAAAATGCCTCCAACGAGTAGCTGAGCTCAGTGCCCGGCCTGTTCTAAGCTCCGAATAAGTGACATCGGGGATGGGGAGGAGGATGGTGTTGGCAGCTAACTCCTGCCGGTTCTTGCTGGGATCTAGGCAGCTTTCCACTGCCATCCCATAATAAGCCAGCAGAACAGATTCTTTCACCGTTCCTGTACGGCTTTCCCGCCACCCCCCCTTCCTCTTTGTATTTCAGGAATCGCCCACTTGCAATCTGTTTCCTGCATCAAAAAGCCCAGCATCTTCTCCTCTTGCGCGATCCACCCCCCCAAGCCGA
>PVJH01045320.1:0-12471 GCA_004026705.1 Nesogale talazaci
GCTTGGAGCATTTCTGAGGGCACGTCAGTTTATTGGGGTTGCCTTGGGTGGGCTTTGGAGGGGGTGGTGCTCTCTCTCCTTCCTGCGGGTGAAGGGCCAAGCCCAGGAGGCTGTGAGATGGGCAGTGGGACCTGGCTCTGCCCTGGGAGCTGCTTATCAGCACCCCAGGGAGATAGCCTATAATCAGTCCCGTCTGCCGACACCACTGCACCCCTGTAAAGGGTGTGTCAGCGGGAGACGTGAAGGACAGCTCCCTTCAGCCTGGCTCTGAGGGGAGTGTCTCCAGATGGTTCCTCTCGCGTGGCGGGGTGAGTCAGGCCCACATCATCCTCGCTGAGGCCGCAGGGTTCTCACGGCACCCACAAAGCCCGGCATTTCACGTTCTGGCTGCAGGTGCTTCGTGGGTGGTGCCCCCAGCAGGCGAGGGGCAGGGCCCACTAACAGAAGTGGGTGCTGCCCGCTCTGCGGCCAGGCCCCTGCCCCTCTGGTTCCGTGGCTGTCTGCACAGCTGCTGCCTGAACAGAGGCTCCATGCCCATAGCACGGGGCAACACAAAGCTAGCGTGGCCTCTTTTCTCCTTCGGAGCCCAGGTGTCCCCGTGGGCCACCCTCTGGTTTGGCAATCATGAGATTGCTAGGAGGCCGTGAGCCGGAGTGGACTTATGGCTTCTGTGTATTTCCCCGCAGGACAGGGCTCCCGCTCCAGAATCACACAAGGGAAAAGACCTGCCTCACAGCCATCGTCCCTGAAACACGCCACACACAGACACCACTGCCCCACCCCCTGCTGCTGAGTCAGTTCCCACCCAAGCGACCTTCCAGGACAGGGTGGAGCTGCCCCCCTGTGGGCTTCCTAAGCTGCACATCCTCTCTGCAGCCCATAGCTGCCTCTCTCTCTCTCTCTCTCTCTCTCTCTCTCTCTCTCTCTCTCTCTCAGAGGGTGGGAACTGCCAAGTGTGTGGTATACAGCCCATTGCGCCCCCCCCCCCCCCAAGCTCCTGCTCTTGGTGACATGCGTGTGCAGTCTCAGAGTGGCCGGCTGAGACGGTCTGGCAAGTTCGTGATGCCCCCTCTGTCCCGTCTTACTGTGCCGTCCTCTGCCAAGCAGTCCGTGGATGTCTGTCTGTCCAGTTGCAGGGGGTTACAAGGAGGGGAAGCAGACAAGGGAGGTGTTGTCCATGTAGTTATGACAGTCGGGCACCCTCTAGTCTCTTCTGACTCACAGTGCCAACCCCCCAGAAACCGGCTACTGGGCCCTTCCCCACAGAGCCTCTGCTGTCTCTGAACCAACAACCTTTGGGTTAGCAACTGCGTGCTTAACCACCGAGCCTCCAAGACTGCTTCATGTTTCCCGTAAACTTTAACTGAAGTCACTGCCATTATGTTCAAGACGCCAATTCACCTCGATCCTACAGGACAAGGTAGAACTGCCAGTCTGAGGTTCCGAGACAGTGGCTCTTTTTTTCTTTGTAAATCATCTTTTGGGGGGGGGGGGCTCATACAACTCTTATCACAATCCACACATTCATCCATTGTATGCAAAGCACATTTGTACATGTGTTGCCACCCTCATTTTCAAAACATTTGCTTTCTACTAAGCCCTTGGTATCAGCTACTCATTTTCCCCTCCCTCCCCGCTCCCCTCTCCCTAAGGAACCCTTGATAATTTATAAATTATTTTTATTTTGTCATACTGTACACTGTCCAATGTTTCCCTTCACCCACTTCCCTGTTGTCCATACTCTAGGGGGGAGATTATATGTAGATCATTATAATTGGTTCCCCCTTTCTACCCCACCTTTCCACCACCCTCCCAGTATCACAAAACCCACGTGTAGATGAAGCAACATCCCCTTACAGAAGGGTCTTGGGGGAGGAGACGAGCCAATCAGGGTGCAATGTAGCAACAATGAAGTATGCAACTTTCCTCTAGTTCTGATGCTTCCTCCTTCTGCTATCATGATCCCAAGTCTACCTTACAAATCTGGTTAGACCAGGGGATTTGCTCTGTTACAGATAGGAGCCGGAAGCATGGGGAATCCAGGACAGAGGAATCAGGACCAGTGGGGAGAGTGACGGTGACTCTTTAAGGACCAGTGACCCTCCTCTCTCTCCCTGGGAGTGAGAGCTGCTGGCCTTTCTGATGGTAGCCCACCATGGAGCCTCTGTGCCCCCAGTGTTCCTGTGGATCCTTCATTGTGGTTGTTGGGGGCATCTGAGGTGACCCCACATCCAGCAGAAGGGAATGCCACCCAGCCCTGTTCTTCTGGGGGAGCCTGGCGCTGCCGCTATGTGCCCATCCACCTCCTGGAAGGTCCTCTCGCCTGTACTGCCCTCCTGTGACCTAGCAGGACGTCTTTCTCCAGGGAAGGTCTCTCCCGAGGACACGTCCACAGGATGTCGATGTGCGAGGTGGACGGAGAGTACAGAGCATGGAAGAAGGGGAGTGTTGGAGTTCCTTGTGAAGAACTTGTTTGGACAACTGGAATGCTCCCTGGGATCCAGGATGTTGGAGCACAGCCTCCATGACTTCCGACAGGCTACGAGGAGGGGCCAGACTCTCGACAGGAGAAAGTGGAAGCTTCGGTGGCCAAGGAGGGAGGAAACTCCCGTGTCATGAGATGAGAGACACGGTGGCAGCCATCCTGGCCTCAGGGGGTTGGTGCAGAACCAGGGGGCGTTCTCTTTCTATGGGCTCCCCATGAGCTCCAGCTGGTTTGAGAGTTCCTCACAGCAGTCTCAACATCAGGCCCCCCAGACGATGGTCTGAACCCCACACACTGATCTCTGGAGGCGTCTGGTCAAGTTCAAGAAGCCTCCGTGTGGAGCTATGTCCCCTACCCCCCAAGGGTGCGGGACAGAAGAAAGTCTAGCAGAGGACTAGCCATCAGTGGGAAGTTCGCTCGAACTCCGGCAGTCCTCTGGCCCGCACAGGTCTTGTGATCTGGACGTTTGAAGAACTCACACCTTCATTCCACACGCCTCTCCCGCTGCATCCGAGTCCACCATCCTGAGCTTCCCAGGAAGGGTTGGCTATGGTCCAGGACCCATTCTTCTCGCCCATTCCTCCTGCTGGCAGCGGGGGGCATTTCTGAGCCTAACATTGAAGACCCGGGTCCCTTCCCCTTGGGGTCTCCTGCCCAGATCCTGCCTCTGTACCTGGGCACACACTTCCCAGAAGCCGTGCCTTTGAAGGCAGGGCCTTCGCTCTCGGGGCCTGCCTTCGGAAAGCTCAGCCGCTGACCCGCTCACGGAATTCCGTTCTCCACTGCTGCTCCCAGGCTGGTCCCACAGGGCAGTGCTCTGCAGACAGGGGGTGGACTCCACGTGTCCACGGAAGCTGCGAGAGAGCCGCACAGGGGCAGGGGGGCTCCAGACCAAAGTAATGCTCCAATAAATGATAACCGGATGACCTACACACATGGGGTTGGCGCAAAGCAGCCACCAGCTTGTGGCCCGTGACTCTCAGCTGAGAGGAGGCAACTCAGCGGAATCTGCCCAACTGCTCCCCACCGCACACCCCCCGCCCCCCACCAGGCAAAGACTCTGCACCTGGCACAGGCCTCCCGCCTGGACATCAGGGCTGTGTCAACATTTAATCAGAGCCACTCCCACCCCTGTTCCCAGCAGGCCTGGCCGGCCTCCTCCCTAACCTGTCCTGTCCAGATCCAATCTGGCTGGGATGGCCTCTGTAGCCCAGCCCGCCTCTCTGGGCTGTGGGTCAGGAGTCTAGAATGAGCTGGGAGAGCAAACAGCCTCCCGACTAGCTCGCTTCTTCCACTCACAGCTGCTGAGTTTGGGGAGATGGGTGATCAGCAGAGCGCTCTCTCTCTCTCTCTCTCTCTCTGTCTCTCTCTCTCTCTCTCTCTGTTGTCAATTTGATTCTGACTCAGGGCGACCCTGTAAGACAGAGCAGAAGTGTGGGGATGAACCTCAGAAAGTTGTGAAGGGAACAGTGCAAGATATGAAAATAATGTACGCTTTCTCAAGGGGTCACAAGGGTGGGAGGTCAGGGGAGGTAGGGGTAAAGAGGAGCTGATACCAAGGGCTCAAGTAGAAAGAAAATGTTCTGAAAACGATGGTGGCCAACTGTGTACAAAGGTGCTTGGTACACTGGACGGATGCACGGATGGATTGTTATTAGAGCTGGAAGAGCCCCTAATAAAATGATCTTAAAAGTAAACTAAAATAAAAATAAAACATTTCAAGTGCCCCAAAGGTTCCCAAAACTATAAATCTTTATAGGAGCAGAAAGCCTCATCTTTTGCTCATGGAGCAGCCGGTGGGTTTGACCTGCTGACCTTGTGGTTGGCAGGCCCCAGCTTAGTGCACCATGCCACCAGGGCTCCCAGGTGAGCAACAGTGTCTCCTCAAAGCAAAGTGGTCATGGCACAGCTGGCTGGAAGAACTGCCTCTCTGGTCCTGACTATACGAGGAGGTAGTGATTCGCAGTCTGGGAAACCCAGGAGGCCAGTTCTGCCCGGGGAAGGAAGGAGTCCCCAAAGCCACACTCCAGGAATGCCATTGAATCGTTTCCAGCCCACACCTACCCTGTCTGTGGGGCAGTGCAGAATGCCCCCACTCACCCTCCGTGGGTTTCTGAGGCTCCCAGAGCCCCCAGGCACAAACAGGACATCTGGAAGTGGGCAGGACCCTGGACCTTTGGGGTTAAAAAGACAACATTTGAACAAAGCTCCCTCTGCCCAAGAAAACCAAGCAGCTTTAAGCGGATGCCGTCCAATCCAGTCCAACTCTCTGAGACCCCAGGTGCCTCTGAGCTGCACTCTGCCCGCCAGGTCCTTCTTGTCTGTGATCCTTATGCCATGGGGCACCAGGTCTTTCTTCCACGGCGCCCTGGGTGACTTTTGAGAAAGACCAGGCTCCAGGTGCGTGGTCCATGCAGCCTGTGTGGAGAAATCCAAAGTCTGCCCTGCCCGGCGGGCTGCGGCTCGTGGAAAGTGGGGATGGGGATGGGGGGCTTCCAAGACTGCCGAGAGCACCTGGGCGGTTCAGACTGCCGACCTTTCTCTTCCCAGGGGCACACGTCCCTGCTGCACCCCCAGAGCGCCTGTGATCAGACCAGGGAAACAAGCTCACCGCCATGGCTTCGATGGCCACACACAGGGAGGACCGGGCAGGACTGCTCCTGGGAGTTTCTGAGGCCGCTTCCCCTCATTAGCTGTGTTTCCAGCACATGGGTACAGTGTGAGCACACATGTCGATGGCCCCGGTCTTAGTACCCACGCCCCTCCGGTCCATCCTGACTCCTTTTGAGCGACCCTGCAGGACAGAGAAGGACCGCGGTCTGTGGGTTTCGGAGCTGTCCGTGTTTACAGAGCGGACAGCCTCATCTTCCTCCCGAGGAGTGGCTGGGCATGCCAACGGGGCCCTCAGCCAGCAGCCCCTGGAGCTTTGAGCAGAGCCACCAGATTTAGAAGGATCCGCCATCGCCTGCCTCTGGGAGAACAAGACAGCAAAGCCTGGCTGAACTTGGTTCCTTTGTTTCTTTATCAGCTAAATGGACTTCTTATCTTTCTGCTGATCAGAGATCGAGACGTGAGATAAAGATGTAAAGTTCACTGCGGTCTGCATTGGGACGTTGCTGCAGTCTAGTGAGGATTGGCTTCTTGGACGGTGCAGAGGGCTCATGCACCGGTAGTCTGGGGTTTGGACGTTCGAGTCCACCCAGGGGAGCCTCAAAAGAAAGGGCTGGTGATCTTCTTCTAGACAGTGAGCTGCTCTGACTGGTACCCACCCTCATAAGGAGACCCCTGAAAACATGGTGCTACAGCAAAGTGCAGGGAAGAAGCAAGGTGGTGGCCGGCCATCAGAAAGAATAGTGTCTGGGGTCTTTAAGACTTGTCTTGAAACAGCCGTTCTCACCTTTGGGGGTTGAACGACTCCTTCTTTCACAGGGGTTGCCTAAGACCCTATTTCCGATGGGCTTAGGAACTGAGGCACCGCTCCTCTCTCCATCACAGGCAGACACTTCCACTGATGGGATCTCCACAACATGAGGAACTGTATTAAAGAAAGGGTCACAGCCTTAGGAAGGTTGAGAACCACTGTCTTAAAACAAGCAGCCATCTAAATGAGGAGCTGGCTAAGTCCACCTGGAAGAAGCACATTCGCCTGTGTGATCCAGGGATTGTAAATAATAAAATCCAAGAACAGAGGGGGACAGGGCATTAGAGCTTTAAAGCCGAACACCCAATTTTCAGGAAGAGCCCCAAGCCTATGTGCGGTCATCACTTGAGTGAGGCCCCTGGTGGGTTCCCTCTGGCCATTGACCAGGGACGTGAATCATCTGGCTACCAGACACGGTGCGTTACAAGATGGATTCATGGCAGCTGTGGGAGCTTTGTACACCTAATCATCTGTCCTCCCCTTTGACCCAATTTAAACTTGCTCTAGTTTGAACATGTCCTGCTTTCTTTTTTACCTAAGTTTTTCTATGTTCATTTTGTTCTTGTTGTCTCGGAGGTGGTTTTATGCTTTTCTTTATCTGAAATCCAGCAGCAGCTGTAAACCTATAAAGACAGCAACTGGATTAAGTTTCTAAGGATGATGACGTGGGGGGACGAAGTCGGGTGAATAGGCGGTGCCATTGATGAGTTCACGAGAGAAGACAATGTTCTGACATGGATGGCGATGCCGGCTGCAGGATTCATGCGGACGTGAGCAAACCTTTGAGCTGTACATCATGTGGTCTATACGTCAGGTACATTTTTAAACAATCGAGCTTGGAAATCAGTGGAGCCAAGGAGTTGGAGCCAACCCCACCTTGGGGTGTTTGGTTTCTTTGGGGTGCGTCCTCTGACATGGTCACTGTCTTCATCCAGGCAGAATGCCCCCCCCCCACCAGACACATACTCTCTCACCCCTCTTAGGACTCCCTCCACGGTCTCCCTTCTTCCTAACTCCCGGGTGCAGACCGTGTTTGCTGCTTGGGTGCAGCACCTCTTAGCCGGCAGAAGATTCGGCCCCTTCTCTCTTCTGTTTCTTTCAGAGGCTTCAGAGTTGCTGTCCAAGGGAAGGGGGCGGGACTCCTTGAAAGTTCCGCACACGCCCTCCTCCATGTTCTCTCAACCTCTGTCTCAGAGCTCCTGGGAGATGCCGCGGGTTTAACCCTGGGGCTGCTCACCCCAAAGTCCCTGGTTTGATCCTAGCAGCTGCTCCTCGGGAGAAACGCGAGGCTGCCCGCTTGTGTCAGGCCAGGTAGACTAGAGAAACAATCCCTTACACATATGGATATTAGCGTAAGGTTTCTATACAAGAGGAATGAAACACTGAGAGAGCATCCCAACCCAGTCTAGTTCAAAGTCATAAGTCCGATATTAGCCCACATACTCGATATCAGTCTATAACATCTCCTTCTGACTCACAAAGTCACAGGCTAGTGGGTGCAGAACAGAGTCCGGTGCTGGCAGGGGTCCCCTCATGGCTCTTCGTTTCCTGGGCTCAGGGTCCATCAACAGCATCCAGTGGTGGAAGAAGCAACTCAGCGCTGGCAGGGGTCTCCACATGACTTCTCCAGCTTCAGAGATCTGGTTCCATCAGGGTAAGGCCATGTGGCTTCTCCTCCGGCTCCTCCAGCTCCTCAGACACTGCCATCTTGTCTTGTCCATAGTTCGTTGTCCCTAGGACCGACTCCCAACAACTGGGGAGATAGCTTCTCATCTCCACAAGGGAAATATCTCGAGATTTCCCAGAAGCCTCAGGAAAAAGCCATGTCCACACACGGAGGCCTCATTTACTACTCAATGGCTATCTCCAGATTAACAGGCTAGACCCCACCCCTACATGTCAATCATGAAATTAACATAAGCACATGACCGCCACACCACTCCTACCAAGACAGCCAGAAATCACAGGGCCAGTAGGGTGCCTGTCCTGCAGGGTCATTTCAAGTGAGAATGGATAGATAGCCTTGGGTTAGTTGGGAGCTCTGGGCCTGTGGAGGTCAGGGGCATGTGTGTCCAGGTGCCCAAGGAGGACTCAGGGACAGGAAAGACCCTCTGGCCCACCTGAAATCAGAGCCATCTCTACCTGGAGCCACTTACACCTGGGCGGCAGACGGTCAGACAGGGGAGAGGGTGGCATTGAACAATCTCCTGGGGACCTGAACCCCAGGTAGGTCTTTCTCCGGAACATTGAGGGTTGAATCCCACTCTGAGTTCAGTCAATTCGCCTTCAAGACCTGATAGTGAAGCAGTGTTTCCTGAACAATGAGGCGTGCCTAGGTTCCCTTCAGGACCCTGGTGGTGCAGTTAGGCACTGGCTACTGACCATCGAGTTGGAGAACGAGGCGGCCCTCTGGTCCCATCAAGTTGGCACCTGCAGCAGCCCAGAGTCCTAGTTCCACTCACCCTACAGGGTTGCCGTGGATCAGGACCCACCCAGTGGCAGTGGGCTTGGCGGGCTTTGGATTTACTTTTCCCTGAAGGACCCAGGCAGGGGGCGGGGGTGGGGTTGGGACCCTGGCAGGGGGGTGAGGGTGTATGTCAGGCATTGGCTACAAACCCCAAGATCTGTGCTCCCTACCCACCCGCTCTGCTGGAGAAAGACGACATCCAAATAACATGCATTATAGATTGTGAAATATGTATTTCTAACGACAAGTAAATCAAATGTTGTCTTGAAGCATGGTGTAGCATGGGTGACAGTCTTCATGCCGGGTACCCGTATGTGGGCAGACCCACCTGGAGACGGATAGAGGAGCGGTGTCTCGCTTCCTAAGACCATCAGAAATATGTGTTGTCTCAAGGTCCCCTGGGAAAGGGTTGTGTGACCGCCAAAGGGGTTGAGACCCACAGGTTGAGAATGGCTGCTCTAGAAGAAGGTTTCTCTCTCTCTCTCTCTCTCTCTCTCTCTCTCTCTCTCTCTCTCTCTCTCTCTCTCTCCTTCTCTAGAGGAAGTCCCTGTGTCTTCAGCTTCTACCACCCCACTCCATCAAGATCCTCACGTGTCTGGGCCTCTCTTTTCTAGCTAGCATTTCGGCCCTTCTCTGTCTCACAGAGATTGACTCAGATTCCCTCTCCACGAGCATCAAAGACAGGCAGCACTCAGCGGGGCCCTAGCATGGCGGGCACACTGTTGATGGTGCTCTGGTGTGCCATGCTCGTGTGCTCAATGGTTGTTTCCCTTGAGCCCATGGTGCTCCCCTGGGGTCCATCCACCTCCCCAAGGGTCTCCCTCTTTCTCCCTGACCCTGTGTTGTACCCACCACGATGCTTTGCTCCAGGGACTAGACCCTCCTGATAACGTGCCCAACCTGTGCTTCTAAAGAACCTTCCGGCTCTCTGGCCTCGACCACAAGAGGGGTTTGTCCTGGGGGCTCATGGTACTTCCTTCTCCTGTTCTGCCAACAGCACTGTTCAAATGGATCCAGTGTCTCTGTGGGCCTTCCCGACACCTTCTTGGTCCAACTTCCACAAACATGGGAGGTTCACAATCCCACAGCCTGGTCGAGGGAACTGTCCTTCTCAAAGAGATATCTCTGCTCCTTAAGGCTTTAACAACAGTTTCTGGACATTTCTTATATATGGTTATCTCTGCAGACACGTGTCAAATTGACAAGTCAATGAAACCACAGTTTTTTTTTAAGAATGGACTTGTTTTGTGTGAAGGCAACACAATCAATCACACACTATTAGCTGATAAGTGAAACTATGTGGTACTCTTCATAATATTTAACAGTATATGACATTTGAGAGATTGAGTTCGATGCATTTTCAGGATTCCTCGGGTTGATCAGTAGGGCAGTGTCCTCCACATTGGTTGCCCGGGTATTTGATGTTCGCTTTCTAAGAACTTTTTGATGATGTTTACATGTATTCCCGGAGTAATGCTTTCATGAATGGAACAGACTTACTGGGGTTAACACACAATTTATATCCCCGTCCCATTGGCGTGTTATCTGTAGAGACACAGAGAGAATTTCGAGATTAGAAGGCTTGGAAGAAAATGAATCTGGATGTGGATTTGTCTCGCCCCATGGATCAAAGGCAGCATAAGTGGTGGGAGGTAAAGGCGGACGGTGTCTGTCATTTTCATTGAGGAAATCGAAATGCATCCGAATGACACATCCCGTGAGCCTACTGTTAAAGATGGCTTCTGCAGCAGCTGTTCCTAGTCCCCGTCTGCTGATTTCCTGGCTGCTGCGTGGGCAGCATGGAAGCACTGGGCAGTTTATTTTTTCTATTTATCATGATGTCGTGTACTCGGCCAGCTGTGAGGAGTTTTGTTTCCTTTACAGTGCCTTCATCGTAGAATCCAGTTGCTGGACCATTTTCTCCATGTGCAGGTTGAATGCATACGGTGAAAAGATACAATCCCGGCATGCACCTTTCCCAATTTTAGATGACCTGCATAGACATTGGGAGGAACAACCCATATGTGGGGGGTACGTGTGACAGTCATGTATTCGTTATGCCAATTTCGTGATTGGGATGTAGGGGTGGAGTTTGGCCTATTAATCTGGAGATAGCCATTGAGTAGCCAATGAGGCCTCTGTGTGGGCATGGTTTTCCCTTGAGACTTCTGGGAAATCTCTCGATATTTCCCTTGTGGAGATGAGAGTCCATCTCCCCAGTTGTTGGGAGTCCGCCTCCAAGATGAAAAACTAAGGACAAGACAAGATGGCAGTGTCTGAGGAGCTGGAGGAGCCGGAGGAGAAGTCTACAGCCTTGCCTTGATGGAACCACACCTCTGAAGCTGGAGAAGTCACGTGGAGAGCCCTGCCACCACTGAGTTGCTTCTACCACCACTGGATGTTGTTGATAGACCCTGAGCCCTGGAAGCGAGGAACCATGGGGAGACCCCTGCCAGCCCGGGATTCTGCACCCACTGGCCTGTGACTTCTTGAGTCAGAAAGAGAATTTATAGACTGGTATCCGACATAAGGGATAATATTAGACTTATGCCTTTGGACTGGACTGCATTGGGATGCTTTCTCAGTGTTCCATTCCTTTTGTATATAAACCTTACGCTAATATCCCTAAGTGTGTCTATGAATTTGTTTCTCTAGTCCACGTGGACTCACACAGTACGTCATGTAATTCACAACAGTTTCGTATGGTCTCTGTGGTTAGTCTGTAGGGACTGGGTGGTTAGCGTGAGACTAGATAGGCGGGAACTGCTGTGAGTGTGCGTTTATGAGGAGGCCTTGTCTCCCCCGTCAGGAGGCCAGAAGAACTGGGGGGGGGGGGGGCCCGACCCCAGCGACAGAACCTTTTTGTCCAAGAGTCTGCTGAAGAATCTTGACCCAAATGTGGGATGGGGTGGACTGTAGGATTTCAAATTCTCGTGGAAGTCAGAGTTCCCAGAGTCCCTCAGGCTGGATAGACCTGTCCCAAATCACCACCCTGAAGTGATCTTGAAGCCTCGCATTTTTAATCTCCTTTAAATTCCGCAGTGCGTACCTTCATCTGTAAAGAACGCCTGCCTCTCGCCTTGTGTTTTTTTAAAAAGAACTCTTCAGGAGACGTATATGGTATCAAATTGAACAGCTCGACTCAGAGATTTAGATCAGGAGAGAGCCTGCATGGTGGAGGCAGGGACGGTGCGGACGGCGGGAGGCTAAGGATGGTCCCCAAGGGTGGAATCCGTGGGCTGATAAGGACGTGTAGAAATTGCCAAACGGGTGGGTGTACCTTCCCATAAAAGCACATTCGCTTTTAAAAATCCATTCACTTTAAAAAAGTCAAATGATAGCAATTAAATACACACGTCTCTGAAAGGAAAACAAAACCCTAGCTCAGCGATTTAGGTGGAATGTAGCAATCAGGGAGGATTCGAATCAGAGCGCACCTAGGTGGATCTTTGATGACTTAACTGAAGGGGACGCCCTCTGATGGGAGTGGCTGCAGGTGTGGCCCCCTCACTCCGTCAACAGGATTCTGTAACTGGTTCCTGCGTGGAGCCGAGGGCTGGAGGGACGCTCCGTCGGCCACCAGCAAAGGCCACGCAGACCCAGGCGGGAAGCAGTGAGGGACAAAAGACGCTGAGCTGAACCTGGTGCACTGGGGGGCATGCCTCCCACCCAGCCCTGTGGCTGTGTCCCTGCCCGGCCGGACCCTGACTAATCTGCCACCTCCAGAGAGACCCTTTCTGCCTGGACTTCAGGAGCCGCTGCTGAAAGCCCCACGTCTGCCCGGTCCCTTTTTTTTGGCCACAAGCTCCGTTGGCACAGTGCTGCGCTGTGACTCGTGGCGTCATTCAATCACTGCACACCGTCGGGTGAGGGCGGGATGCGTGCAGCGTTCCCAGAAAGGGCCCCAGTGGTCCCCTGGTTGGAAAGACTCCATGGAGGTGTCAGGTCGCCCACCCAGAGAGATAAAGTGGTGCTGGCTGCTCTCTCTGGGCGGGGGCCTCATGTTAGAGGAAGTAAGTGCTGAGGACTTTGGAAGTTGCCTGAGAAGCGAGACTCTGGTCTCTCTCCTTCCTGCATGTCTACGTTTCCACCTGGTCT